>CAUYON010039296.1:0-47916 GCA_963573935.1 Arctocebus calabarensis | reverse complement strand
TTTTTTGGTTGTAGTTATCATTGTTGTTTGGCAGGCCCGGGATGGATTCAAATGTGCCACCTCTGTATGTGGCTGGCCCCTTAGCCGCTTGAGCTATAAGCGCCAAGCCCAAGCATGAAACATTTTTTTTTTTTTTTTTTTTTTGAGACAGAGCCTCAAGCTGTCACCCTGGATAGAGTGCTGTGGCTTCATAGCTCATAGCAACCTCCAATTCTTGGGCTCAAGCAAGTCTCCCGCCTCTGTCTCCCAAGTAGCTGGGACTACAGGCGCCTGCCACAACGCCTGGCCATTTTTTTGGTTGCAGCCATCATTGTTGTTTGGCGGGCCCGGGCTGGATTCGAACCCACCAGCTCAGGTGTACATGGCTGGCGCCTCAGCCCGTTAAGCCACAGGTGCCGAGTCCCAAGCATGAAACATTTTAAAATATGCTTTGTATAGATGAAGAGTTACATATAATACATTTCCATTTTTTCTTTATTCCTTATCCTGCAAATGAAATAGAGACTCTCAGAACCACAAGCTTTTATTCTTTAAAAGTACAACTATGGGGCCAGGCATGGTGGCTCACACCTATAATCCCAGCACTCTGTGAGCCCAAGACAGGAGGATCACTTAAGCTCAGGAGTTTGAGAACAGTGTGAACAAGAGCAGGAACCCATCTCTACTAAATAGAAAAATTAGCTGGTCATTGTGCTGGGTGCCTGCAGTCCCAGCTCTTTGAGAGGCTAAGGCAGGAGGATCACTTGAACCTATAAGTTTGAGGTTGCCGTGAGTTAGGCTGATGCCATGGCACTCTAGCCTTGGCAACAGAGGGAGATTCTGTCACAAAAAAAATAAATCAAATGGGCTCGGCGCCTATGGCTCAACGGGCTAAAAAGGCGCCAGCCACGTACACCTTAGCTGGCGGGTTCAAATCCAGCCTGGACCCTCCAAACAATGGTGGCTGCAACCAAAAAATGGCCGGGCATTGTGGCGAGCGCCTGTTGTCCCAGCTACTTGGGAGGCAGAGGCAGGAGACTCGCTTGAGCTCAGGAATTGGAGGTTACGGTGAGCTGTGATGCCACGGCACTCTACCCAGGGCGACAGCTTGAGGCTCTGTCCAAAAAAAAAAAAAAAATTCAAATGAACAAAAAATACAACTAAGGAAGCCAAAAATTTGCCTTGGGAAGCTCCTGTAAGACAGAATGAATATATTCTATACGTAGTCTTTTAAGAGCAAATCTTTCACTAAACATACCTTGGAAACTTGTGGCTTTCTGATACCAATTATTCCTATAACTTGCTGTTAGGTTTTTATCCTACTTACATAATTGACACTAAATTACAGATTTTAGCAGTCAAATTATCAATTTAGAATCAAAGTTCTAAGAACTTGGGAGAAATATAAAGATCATCTTCCTATGCCCTGTCTAAATCTGACTCTTCCTAACTCTGCCAGTGGTCATCCAGTCCTTGCTTATACACCTCCAACAACTAGGCTTTCAAAAAATTCTTCCTGTGAAGGAGACAAAGCCAATCTCCCTGTGTCTGCCATTCACCCATTACTGGTCTTTGCTCTAGGTCAGAGGTTTTCAGGTTGTGCTTAGAGGAGTCCTAGGACCCCTGCTGAAGGACCTGCCTACCCTACACTTATTGACTCTGCTGTTATTTTCTACACTTTAATATTTCTTTTGGGAAAGAATTTGGGCGGCGCCTGTGGCTCATTGAGTAGGGTGCCAGCCCCATATACCGAAGGTGGCGGGTTTAAACCCAGCCTTGGCCGAACTGCCAAACAGAAAAATAGCCAGGCGTTGTGGCGGGCGCCTGTAGTCCCAGCTACTCGGGAGGCTGAGGCAAGAGAATCGCCTAAGCCCAGGAGTTGGAGGTTGCTGTGAGCTGTGTGACGGCACGGCACTCTACCGAGAGCGATAAAGTGAGACTCTGTTTCTACAAAAAAAAGAAAAGAATTTTGCTGTAAAAACACACACCGTTTTAACTGCCATACTAAAGAACACCCCTTAATGCAGGGTGAAACTAGTACACGAGTCAGAAATGCAGATCCCTAGGCCCCTGCCAAGTCTAGAGAGTCAGAATCTCCAGGGGTGATAACTTTCCCAGGTATTTTCTATATCTATGTTTTAGAGCCACTGTTTCAAGCTCCTGTGGGTAGTTCTCAACATCGCTTAATACACTCTTCCAGTAATTTCACTAATCAGGCTTATATGTATTCGGATGGGCCAAAAATGTCACCTAAATGTGGCTTACGAATGATTAGAAAAGTGACTTGAAGAATCAAAGTGATGTGGGTCTGAACAGATTAACAGATTAATTAAATGTGATAACCTCTGGAACTTTGTCTACTTACCATTCAAATTGAGGAAGAGAACTGGTATGTGAGTTTCCATTCCAGGAGGAGGGATCCTAAATTTAATAACGAAATTTAATCATAATAAAATACGTATTTTATATCTTGTTAGATAATAAGATGCTGCAGAGCCATGGAAGCAGAGAACCCCTGTGGAGATTCAGGTTCTATTAATGGAATATTTTCACATTTCTTGACATCTCTATTAACATAAATCATGGGAATTACATGACATATAGAAAAACTACCAGTTATATAAATTACATGTAATTAAAACAAAGATTATTTGAAGCCTCTGTAGAAATAACTAGTGATAGGGAAAGGGAAGGAGGATTTTGTTAGTATAGTTTCGGGGTAGGATCAGAGCCTAGAAGAAGTAAACACCAGGGCCAATACTGTAAAAGCTCAAAGGAGAGAAAGAAAGATGCATGAGAGGAGGTGGGTTGTATGTGGGAGAAACAGAGCAGCGTCTTATCAAAAATCGGCTCAGCTGCATCACAATCATTTCAGAGACCTCCTAGAACAGTGGTTTGCAACCTGTGGGTTGGGACCCCCTTTGGGGGTCCAACGACCCTTTCACAGGGGTCGCCTAAGACCATAATGCATATCAGGTATTTACATTATGATTCATAACAGTACCGAAATTACAGTTGTGAAGTAGCAACGAAAATAATTTCATGGCTGGGGTCACCATAACATGAGGAACTGTAGTAAAGGGTCATGGAAAAGAGTCCTGGGCCCATCCTTTCTTTTCTGAATTAGAATAACTGGGGATGAGACCTGAGATTGACATGTTAAAAACACTCTAGACATAAAATTTGAAAACACCTCATATGTGAGAGACTGGGAATTTGCTGGCTGTCCGTAAGAAGTGGTCAGCATGTGACCTCCAGAATTCCAGCACAGTGGCAGAATCTTTAGGGAGAGATACCAGGGAACAAATTATGTGCTTGTGAATTCAGATTTTTTCAGTATTATGAAACAAAACATGAAATTGATTACATTTCCATTTATCCTTAGAGACAAATAATATCACTAATGTTTCAATGTCTATTCAAAAAAGACTATGTGGGCATGCACATGTTGTGGTCAAAAAGAAATCTGATTTATCTTAAATGCCCAGGACATATTCTTGTGGTAAGGATGAGAATGAGAAGAAGGAGCAGCAGTAGCAGCCATAATTTAATGAATGGGCATGAAAGGTATCTGATATACCTTACAATATATAAGATTATATTGTAATACACATGGCATTTCACATACATTATCTGTAACTCTCACAATACCACCAAAAACACAGTTCCATAACGGATTAGGAATAAAGCCTCAGATAAGCTGAGGAAATATACTTAAGAACTGAAGCTGGAAACTGAATCCAAATCTATCTGACGCCAGACCCTAGAGACCATTGTTTCTCATCAGTACACCTAGAACTGACTGATCCATCTACTAACTGATTATTGTATGTGGTGCTTACCCCATGTTAGTTACCAAAGTAAGCAGGTACTAAGGCAAAGAGGACATATTTTCTTTTCTTTTTTTTTTTTGAGACAGAGCCTCAAGCTGTCCCCCTGGATAGAGTGCTGTGGCATCACAGCTCACAGCAACCTCCAATTCCTGGGATCAAGCGAGTCTCTTGCCTCTGTCTCCCAAGTAGCTGGGACTACAGGCGTCCGCCACAATGCCCAGCCATTTTTTGGTTGCAGCCATCATTGTTGTTTGGTGGGCCCTGGCTGGATTCGAACCCACCAGCTCAGGTGTACGTGGCTGGCACCTTAGCCGGTTGAGCCACAGGCGCCAAGCCAAAGAGGATATATTTTCTGTGCTCCTCAAGTACACTCTGGAAACATCTTTCTTTCCATCCAAAAAAAATTGTATTAATGATTAGGGAATAATGCCCAAGTTGCTAACACAGAGGACTAGAGGAACGACGTGGTGTCTGATTCCTGGTTAGGTAACTGGCTTCCAGGGGGAGGAAGCTGGCTGCAGTGGGGAAGGAAGCAGTAGAGATAGATGACCCCTCCCTGGGCAGCTCAGTTGGTTGGTATTTACTGTGACAGTCTGGGAAAGTCATTTCCACCGCTCTTGCCACCAGGCCTGCGGTGGCAAGGAAGCACAGCCTTACCAGTCAGCAGGGGCCCCGGGGATCCCGCTGCCTGGGGCTGGCACCAGCACTGCATTCCTTTCCTCGGTCAGCCCCACCCACTGCTCCACTAGCCGGGCTTCTCGCTCCACGTCATCCTCCGTCTTCTCTGCAGAACAAAATAGGAGACCAGTGCCAAGAAGACAGAAAGTAAATTTCTCAATTTAAAATAAAAGATTCTCACTCAGTGATATCCATGAGTGGCTTAGATATCTACTACGTTCCAAAAAAAGGACGTGAGGCTTTGAAGTTCAAGCAAGAAAATCCATAGAGCCTGGAAGCATCTATGACACAGTTTAAGGTACCATAAGCCAGGAATGGTAGAAAGAGAATTTAGAATAACAGTTAGAAGCCTGAGGTTATTTTGCTGGTTCTATCATTTGCACAAGTTATTCAATAGATGATTCTTAGTTTCTTAATCTGTCAAACAGAGATCATGTAAGTCATGTCTACTACATGTACTTGTTGGGAGGATCAAACGAAATAATGGATGTGCCACAGCTTTCTAAAACTATATGCCATGTGAGAAAGATAGAGGATTAAAAAACACCATACATCTTACCCCATAAAACCAACTTTATTTTCCTTCACACACATTATGAAAGGGATTTTACTTTATACATATTATTTTGAAATCCTCTTGCCCATAACTCAATTCTGGAGCCCCCTGAGTGTAGTCGAGGTGAGTTCTCATCAGCAGGCTGAGCACGAACACCAACCAGCACCACACACACTGAGCCAAGATCTTTTCTTAAAGGAGAATTTCTGCTCACTTCTACATGAAATGGATTAACATTTATGATGTGTTCTTCGGTATAGAACCAACTACAATGAGTGGACCATGAAGTCCAGATGAGAGACTAAGGATTTTAAGTGCCTATTTCTACTCTAGAATCCAAGTGGTCTTTGCCAGCATAAGCAAACCCACACTTGGGGCTGGCTGGCGGGCAGCGCAACCACAGGGGCCACTTGAATTAGCTGAGTGCACAGCTATGCTCAATAGTGGCTGGCTGCTAACCTGCCCAGTGGTGTAGTTTCAGAAGTGACCGTTCAGCTGCTCTAAGTTCTATGTCCTGGTCCCTAAGTACCTCTGATCAATACTGATCACGTCTGCATTTAATAAAACAAAATTAGAGCTTGACATTTCATGTCTCAGTTTTATGACATAATCCAAGAGTTTTATGAAACTTTACTTTCAAATTTGGAGGCTTCTTAAATAAAATAGGTACAATATGTCTGTAATTGTTACAAGTTCGAAAAACTAAGATCCTACTGTCCATCCAGGAGAAGAAAACAGCCTATCACCATTGTGTAGCATTAAAAAAGCTATCCCCGAAAAAGAGTTTAATCTCACATACCTTTTTTATTATTGACTTTTTTAATCTGTTCATCCAAGTACTCTCGTCGTTTAATGAGTGCATCTGACCACCTCTCTCTTACACAGTTTAAGTCTTCTTCCTGACATCAAGGAGGAAAAATATTTTCCTGAAGAGTGCATAAACAACTACATCTTTCTTCATTTAAAAAAAAAATCATGTTTAAATTGATAAGGAAACTTTTCATTAGGAAAGGCCATAGAACATTGCTGTGCAATTAATATGCAAGAGAGTCAAGAGGCCTCCAGTAACATTGCATGTTGATCAAGGATGCCACTATCCAGAAGCCAGAGCCCCAGGATCTCCAAAAAGATAATCAAACTTAAAAGCAAGACATGCTCAAACTATACCAGCTGGTGGATGATTATGAACGCATTTTGTATGTGTGCGTAGGCCTGTGTTATTTAAATTATGGCTATTCACTGCAGGATTTGTGACTCTAAACAGAAGGATTCCATGAACAGAGCCCAAACCATGTAAAAACAAATGAAATGGAAAATGACAGGCATTTCCATAGTTCAATGGCCTGATAACATATATTTCCTGAAATGCAAAGAATAAGTCAGCAAGGAACTTTTCAAACTTGCCCCAGATTTTACTTCTAATCATCACCACCACCACCAAGAGGCTAAGAGAAAATTTCCCATGCAAAACCCACATGCAGTCGGCCATGCTTTCAGAAATCCCAGAAGCAGCCCTTGAACTTCACTGTGAACAATGTGGCAGGAAGCGCACAAACAGCCCCAAGACGTTAGTCAATGGCGTTGCTGAGATCCAAGGGACACTGATATTTCCTCTTAAGTTTGTGTTTGTTTCCATTTTTTTTTCTTAGTAAAATTATGAGTAGGGAAAGAAAACCCATTAATTCTGTTCAAATGTTCTTTGAACTTGCCTGATTCTAGCCTGAGCCTTAATACATTATACTAAGAGTAGACACCTATGGACCAGTGAAGCTCTACCTACAATGTACCCACACTTTAAATATAGGAAGATACTCTGAGAAGACATCCTTTGAAAACTTGGAAAATCAGCACAAGACTGGGAACCAAACACAGAAACCTTGACCTTGGCCTGCTGCTTTGACCCTGACTATATGACACTCAGTCCAGGAAATCAGGCCTGTCTGTGCCGATTAGGTAAAATTTCACATTTGTACATATTTTGTACACATTTTGAAAGCTGGTTAAACAAAACCAAACCAAGTCATGTGCATAAAATGTCTTCAATTTTCTTATCCGGTATAAGTCTTTTAAGGTAAGATGGCATTTTACAGCAACGCTAGTGTCTTGGATGTAAGGAGCAAAGTGCAGTTTAGCATGGGAAAGATAAAGTCTACCCCCAAAAGATAATGGAAGGATAACTGTACAATTTTTAAGATCACCAATTTTTAATACATTGACAATAATAATCTTGTTTAGCAATAAGCTAGTAATACGAGATGGCATAGCAAAAAGGCAGTATCTGGTTACGAATTATGAATTGACATGGAAATCTAGAGAAACTGGATTGTATCTGATTGCATATAAAGCAAATCCAAAGCAAGTGAAAACTGCGTGTTGTTGCTCTAGGGTTCTCCTTCCTCCTCCCTGGCCTCTGCTTTGCGAATGCTGGCCATTAGCAGTAGCTGTGCCCCATGCCACAGGATCGACAGCAGTAGCAATACCTGATAACTATCCATATCATCACCATCCTCATCATCTCTCTGGTAGGAAAAAATAAACACAAAGGACATGCATTTTGTTTCTCAAACAGCGTACACAGGGAAAACAATTCTTTAAGCTTAAAACAACATTACAACGGACAGCTCACATAGCATCAGGACAATAAAACATTTAATTGAAGCTCAAAAAGACTTAATGGACTTAATACACTAAAGTTTTGTTTTTTTTTTTTAAATAAAGAAAGCAGTCATTTAAAAATGAGAACTATCTTAGATGGGAATGGGAAATAACATCATTGGGCCAGGCCAAACTCCATTGCTATGCAAATAGACAGCTGATCTATTATTTATTAGGAGGCTATTTGACAGAAATTTGGGATGGGTTTAGGAAGACAGAATGGTAAAACCACAAGGGACTTTAGAGATTCTCTTGCCCAATCTTGGCTTTAGTGAGGAGGCACCTGAGGCCCTGAAGGATGAAATGCGTGTACCCAAGGGTCATTCAGAGAGTGGCAGGTAGACTGGAAGCCAGACCTTTATCTCCAACCTCAGCTACCTTCCCTGCAAACCACCACTCTCATGGATGAAGTCACAGCAGGGGGGACCTGGGCAGCCCACAGCCTTTTAAGTACATACAAGGCCCTGTACAGTGTGCTATTCTGAATGTATGGATCTCTCAGGGACCATAACAATCACTTGAGAACATCGCAACTGTCCCAAACACATGGCAACACTTTACGGTAATTACATAAAGTGACAATTTTGGCAAAGACATTTGGCAAAACAAAGTTAGCATGTGAAAACAAAAGGGTTTTTGTTGAGACAATTTTCCTTAGAAATAAGAATCTAAAAACCCTCTATTTAGATTTGTGATTAAATCTTTTTTTAGTCATAGAAAAGATATGAATCTCCTTTTTAAAAAAGTGCCATAAAGGGCGGCGCCTGTGGCTCAGTGAGTAGGGTGCCAGGCCCATATACCCAGGGTGGCGGGTTCAAACCTGGCCCTGGCCAAACTGCAACAAAAAAATAGCTGGGTGTTGTGGCGGGCGCCTGTAGTCCCAGCTACTTGGGAGGCTGAGGCAAGAGAATCACCTAAGCCCGGGAGCTGGAGGTTGCTGTGAGCTGTGTGATGCCACAACACTCTACTTAGGGCAATAAAGTGAGATTCTGTCTCTACAAAAAAAAAAAAAAGTGCCCTAAAAGTATAGTTAAAACTATTTTCTTACGTATACTTTTAATACTTTCTTTTTAAAGAAACATAAACTTTTTCTTTAGTTTGGCAGCCATGATTATCAGTTATATGACTGACAAATGTAAAGCCTAATCCTGCAGTAATTTATCTTTTTTTTTTTTTCTTTTTGAGACAGAGCCTCAAGCTGTCACCCTGGATAGAGTGCTGTGGCATCACAGCTCACAGCAACCTCCAATTCCTGGGCTCAAGGGAGTCTCTTGCCTCCGCTTCTCAAGTAGCTGGGACTACAGGCACCTGCCACAACGCCCAGCCATGTTTTGGTTGCAGCCGTCATTGTTGTTTGGCGGGCCTGGGCTGGATTCCAACCCGCCAGCTCAGGTGTACATGGCTAGGTAATTTATCTTGAATTAATGTTCCTCATTAATGGAAAAGAACAAATAGCTCTAATTTATCACTAATTTTTATACAAAGGAAATAACTTCTATAAACTGAAAACAGGCCTGAGCTTTCATGATGTAAAACTATTGTGTAGCCAGCACATTCTGCACTGGCTTCAGCTATTGCATTAGAATAATTTTACTATGTCAACAACAAAGTTACCAGACATGACTTTGAACATGGCAGCAAAGCGTGCGCGCACACACACACACACACACACACAAGCCTTTAAAACAGTCACAATCCAAATTTTGTAAGGCTGGTACTATCTTCTTAAAAGAGCATACAGGCTTCGTGTGGTGGCTCATGCCTGTAATTCCAGCAGTGTGGGAGCCCAAGGCAGGTGGATCACTTGAGCTCAGGAGTTCTAGACCAACCTGAGCAATGGCGAGACCCCATCTCTAAAAATAGTCAGGTGTTGTGGGGGGACACTTGTAATCCCAGCTACTCTGGAGGCTGAGACAAGACAATCACTTGAGCCCAAGAGTCTGAGGTTGCAGTGGGCTACGATGCCATGGCACTATACTAGGACAAGAAAGTGACTCTGTCTCAAAAAAAAAAATAAATAAATAAAAAATAAAAAGAGTATACAGTACTGGGGGGAAAGCTAATATTTTAAGGTTCACATGTTGACAAAAATCAGTTTTAACCCAGAAGTAGAGTTGCTTAAAAAATACAAAAATCTTTTACTGCAGAAAGGACCTTGGACAATTATTAAGTCTACCTCATCATTTTGAAGAAAGGCAAAGGGAATTAAAGTTTACATTATCCAGTTAAGGTAACCATTTAGGAAAGCCAAACCAGACTTAAGAACCCAGGTCTTCTAACTCCAAGTCTAGTGCTCTCTCTTCACGCCGAGGCCTGCAGTCACCCAGAAGTTGATGTCTAAGAGTGGGACTGAAAATCCCTACAATGCGACTGTCCGCTCCATGGGCTGCAGACACATAAGAAAAAGACTGAGAAGCCTCCTAAAACACAGCAGCCCCTGTCCTTGCATCTTCATCCATACATTGAATGAAGGAAGTCTGGACAGACGTTGAGAGCTGGAGGGAGAAGGTGTGGCCTTGATGAGAGAAGGCTCTGTCTGATCAAGTGATTCCTTCCTTAAAACTCAATAGTCTATGCACTGATTTTTAGCTTTCAGAAAAGTCTTTGTCTGACTGTCATTAAGTCAAAAAGAAACTGAGATAGAAGAGGAATCATTCTCAAGGCTTGTGCCCAGATTCCTCAAGAAGAAATGGTTTCTCCCCATCATGAAAGGAAGAGTGTTTCTGATCACATAGGCAGTGAAAGAGCCAGATCTAACAGTCTGATTCCTCCCCATCACTCATTCCCGTTTGGCAGTAAACTGGGGACTCTGTGAGGAAGCGTACATTCTTTTGGAGCACTGCAGGACAAGGTCCTAATTTTAAAGATTTTAAAAATTTTCATGGAGTACCGAATAGTTTTGACTGATAATAGGAATATCAATTCTCGCAGGGTTTCATCTTTTTATTTTTTAAAGTAAGAACATAAAGTTTAGGAAAAGGAGATAAAATGGATAAAAATGAGCATGAGGACAAATTTTAATTGAGAAAAACAAGAAGTAAACCTTTCAAAAAGCTGGTTATTTTATGATATAAATAAAAGTACATTAAGCCAGGCAGCAATGCCAGATATCCAACATATTTTGGGCTAGATATAAAGTAAAACCTGCCTAAAGTAAATGAATATTAGGTCGGGCATGGTGGCTCACACCTGCAATCCTATTACTCTGGGAGGCTGAGGCAGGTGGATTGCCTGAGCTCATGAGTTCCAGACCAGCCTGAGCCAGAGCAAGACCCCATCTCTAAAAAGAGCTGGGAATTGTTGCTGGCACCTGTAGTCCTAGCTACTTGGGAGGCTGAGGCAAGAGAATCATTTAAGCCCAAGAGTCTGAGGTTGCTGTGAGCTATGATGCCACAGCACTCAACTCAGAGTGACAAAATGAGACTCTATCTTAAAAAAAAAGTAAATGAATACTATAGCATTAAGATGTATGTGTTTATAAATAAAATTATTAATAATCAACACTAAGCAAACATAGTATTTTAAAGCTAGAAAAAAGGCAATGGGTGGAAATGTGAATTGGGGGAAGACACATAGTTAATGCAAGGAGTTCTGTTATATTTCCAAAGAGATCCTCATCATAGACCATCAACTCCTTTACTTCTGTATTCTTTGTTTTTACTTCTGTATGAACCAAACTTTGCTCAGTATTATTTCAAGTCTTTTTATCTTACCTGGTAGCTGTCCAGCCCTCTTTGGAGTTTGGTGGACCTGGCAGTTACGCAGCCGATGGATACTGACAAGATGGCTTCAACCATCAGCGGCAGTGTCCCTGACTGCTGGACAGGTTTTACTGTGACTTGCACTCTACGGGAATGACCCTGCAGAGGGGGACACAAGGGGATATGAGTGCCAGGAATGATAGTGAGAGGAATGGCAGATGGGGATAAAGGAAGAGAGGAGCATTAGGGAACAAAGATACAGATAGTTAGAAAATTTCCAGAAACTGTAACAGGGAAACAGAGAGAAAAGAAACACATACACACACACACAAAACAACCCCAAACAAACTCAGTACCTGTCTGAGTTGGAAGATGCCTCCTGTGTTGACATCTTTTGCCTGGTGGAGTTCCACTGCAGCATACTCCCCTAACTCATTCAGTTCTAATATGGAGATCCACATTTCTATTCTTCGAGTCACCTCATTCCACCTGCAAAAACATACCCCAACAAGCAATGATGTCTTTGTCTGAAGATACTATTTGTAATAGTAGTTAAGTTGCCATTTACTGGGCAGCTGCTATGTGTCAGGCCCTGTGCCATGTACATCACAAATTATTTCCTTAGTTAACTCTCAAAACAATTCTGTGGTGTCTGTTCCTTTGATTTATTTTACTGAGTTATAACTCACTTTCATTGAAATGCCCGGACCTCGAGCATAAGAGTTCAGTGAGTTATGACAAATGCATATACCTGTGTAAGCTGCCCCACTGCCACCTCAGAAAGTTTGTTCATCTCTCTCCCATATGATCCCTACACACTGTGGCAGCTGTGTAACTCAGAGTCCTGGTTTGCTAGTTCTGGAACTTCATATCAATGGAATCACACGTATGTACTCCACTGTATCTGGTTTCTTTCACTCTCCGTAATGTTTCTGAGATTCATCCAAATGAATACCAATAGTTCTTTTCTTTGAATGCTGAGTAATATCCTATTTATGACTAGTATCAATTTGTTTATCTAGTCACCCAATGAAGGACATCTGGGCTGTCTGCAATTTGGGATACCATGAATAAAGCTGCCATGAACACTGTGTAAAACTCTGTGCACTTAAGTTTTCATTTTTTCCTGAGTAAATACTTAGGGGTAGGATTGTTGGGTCAAAGAAGAGAAGAGATGAATGATCAGCTTTATGAGAAAGGGCCAATTTGCCCCCCAGATTGTGGCCTGCCTATTCACTTTCATAATGATGTCTTTTTTTCTTTTTCTTTTCTGTTGTCCTGGATAGGGTGCCATGGCACTATCATTGCTCACAGCAACCTCAGGCTCATGTGATCCTCTTGCTTCAGCCTCCCAAGCAGCTGACATTATAGGCATCCACCACCACGCCTGGCTAGTTTTTCTAGTTTTAGTAGAGACAGTATCTTACTCTTGCTTAAACTGGTCTTGAACGCCTGAGGTCAGCCAATCCACCTGCCTCAGAGTGCTAAGATTACAGGTGTGAGTCACCACACCCAGCCCATAATTATGTCTTTTGATGAGCACATGCTTTTAATTTTTTTTTTTTTCTTTCCTGAAACAGAGCCTCAAGCTGTCTCCCTGGGTAGAGTGCCTGTAGCATCACAGCTCACAGTAACTTCCAACTCCTGGGCTCAAGCAATTCTCCTTCCTCTACCTCCCAAGTAGCTGGGACTACAGGTGCCCGCCACAAAGCCTGGCTATTTTTTGGTTGCAGCCGTCATTGTTATTTGGCAGGCCTGGACTGAATTCGAACCCGCCAGCTCAGGTGTATGTGGTTGGCACCTTAGCTGCTTGAGCCACATGCTTTTAACTTTGATTAAGTCCAAATTAAAAATATTTTGTCTTCTATGGTTAGTGCTTTCTGTGGCCTTTCTGAGAACGTGTGACTATCTCAAAATCATGTCTTTTTCTATAAGCTTTACAATTTAAACTTTTGCATTTAAGGTTATGATCCATCTCAGATTAATTTTTATGTACAGTGTTAAATAAAGATTAAGGTTGATATTTTTCCATACTGATAACCCAGTTGTCTTCATCTCGTTTGTTGATAGGACTTACCTTTCTCTGTGGAATTTTTTTCCTGATAATTTATATTATCATTCTCATATTTCAAAGAAGGAAATAGGCTCAGAGAGATTAACCTGTTCAAAGCAACAGCCGTGGCCCCAGGGTTCAGAGCCTGGATTATTAATCACAGTCCAAGTGCTAGTCTTGACCCTGTGTATAAAATTCATACCCAAGTACAAACCTGTCATGCAGCGTTCTTGTCTTAGCATGAAGAGAATCAACCTCCCAGATGGAGCTACCATTTCCAGCACAGCGGTGGCCCCACACTTCAATTGCCAGGGCTCCATCTGAAATGAACTCCAAGAATTCTTCTGTTACATTCACCACATAGTCCTAGGGTAAGCAGCAGGAAGGAAAACACAGTAAGAATTATCCATTGAAGACAGTCTATGAAACTTCTTTTTGAGCTTTCAGCTGTGCACAGATTTACTTTGGAACACATCAGCCTAATTTCAACCTTAAACCCATCTCTTCTGTTTTTTTTTGAGACAGAGCCTCAAGCTGTCACCCTGGGTAGAGTGCGATGGCATCTCAGCTCACAGCAACCTCCAACTCCTGGGCTTAAGTGATTCTCCTGCCTCCTCTACCTCCCAAGTACCTGGGACTATAGGCGCCCGCCACAATGCCCGGCTATTTTTTTGGTTGCAACCATTATTGTTGTTTGGCGGGCCCAGGCTGGATTTGAACTCGCCAGCTCAGGTGTATCTGGCTGGCACCTTAGCCGCTTGAGCCACAGGCACTGAGCCAACCATCTCTTCTGTTTTATAGGAAGCTGTAAAGAAGCACAGAATATATATCTGGAAGGGGAACTGTGAGGTAATTTAATCTATCCGCTTTCTTTCATAAACAGGGGAACCAGAGAAAGCAACTTGTCCAAAGTCATAGTGCATAGTGCTGCAGACCTGAGTCCCCATTCTCTGAGGCTTGGTTCACCTCAGGCCCCTACCATTCTGCCTTTTAGCTGGCGTGGAGTAATTCAACAAATCATTCCTTGCTATGGTTTAGGAGACTAAGAAAAGAATTAACTTCTGGGTAGCGCCTGTGGCTCAAAGGAGTAAGGCCCTGGCCCTATATACCAGAGGTGGCAGGTTCAAACCCAGCCCAGGCCAAAAAAAGAAAAAAAAAAAAAAGAAAAGAATTAACTTCTATAGGATTATTTTCATGACGCTAAGCTCTTGCTTTTAATTTCTCCCACCCCAATTCCTCAGTCTACAGCACAAACCGACGGCTGTGAGGAAATGACGGAGAGGGTGCAAACCACCCAGGACAGCGCAGTAGGCAGGGAAGCAGGCTAACTTTCTTTCCATTAGCTTCTCAATGCAATCTCAAGTGCAGATGTCTCCATGTCTCTCATTTTTAGAAATAGCTGCGCTATACTGATTTAACCTTACTCTATCTACTTTTTTTACTTGTTTTATTTGGAGACAGATTCAGAATTTTATAAGAAGAAATCATGATCAAGTACAACCTACACCTTTTAGAGATGGAAAAACTCCAAGGTCACACAGTGAACCCAGGTGTTCTGGGACCAGTATTTATTATTTTTGTGTGTGCGTGGCGGGGAATAGTATTTATTAAAACAGTTGTTAATCTGGATGTACTTAAAATTCAGGTATTGCGGCAGTGCCCGTAGCTCAGTTTGTAGGGTGCCGGCCACATATACCAAGCCTGGCAGGTTCAAACTTGGCCTGGGTCAGCTAAGACAACAATGAAAACTGCAACAACAACAACAAAATAGCCGGGCACTGTGGTGGGTGCCTGTAGTCCCAGCTACTTGTGAGGCTGAGGCAAGAGAATCGCTTAAGTTCAGGAGTTTGAGGTTGCTGTGAGCTGTGATGCCACAACACTCTACCCAGGGCAACAGCTTGAGACTCTATCTCAAAATAAATAAATGAATAAATAAATTCAGATATCTTTGTAAATAAGTGGCTTTGTAGATTCAAAAGATGGAAAATACTTAAAAGAATATTTAGAGAACAAAAATTAATAAAGATTTTGAGAAACAGGTTGGAGAATATAGTAAAGAATGCAGGGTATTTGTTTTCAGAAAAAAATATTTAACATCCTTTACCTAAGTGAAATTTTTATAGGTGGTGATATGGATTTGTTTTCTAAGCGTAGAATCAGAAAGAAAAGGCGCAACTTACAAAAAAAAAAAGGTCTTAAGTATCTACGAAGAATTATTCATGGAAAAGCAAAATTACAGAGAAAACAGAGTTAGTCTTTCTGAAATGACTCGCTGATAGTCCCATATGAAAGTCAGGAAGGATAGGTGATGTTTCAAGGTAGGCCCAAACACATTCACCACAAATTCACCTTTCTCATTTTATATTTTTTTTAAAAACTCATATGGTATGTTAGAATGCTATGTTATATTCAAAAAAATGAGAACTATCTACAGTAACCTACATGCTAAGAGGCCCACAATTCTGCTATATGTATAATGTGTTCCCACTATTGTATAACATGTTGAAAGAGGTTAGGTGTGCAAGACATAAAAATATATCCACCTCCATTTGTGTGTGTCTATATACTTTTATCATAGACATATGAAAGTTGCAGAGCATAGAAAATAGTTTATTAAAATAAGTAACAAACTGTTATTTATTGGTGGGTTATACCCTTGGGAAATAAGATTGCTGGTAGAGACCTTTCAGATTTTATTTTAAATATTTCTAAATTATTTGAATTTATAATAAAGTATATTTTTGAGGTTAAAAGGTCTAATAAATGTATTATGCTTAAAAAAAATTCTCAAAAGGAAAATAGATTTTTGAACTGCACCCAATTCTGCTGCCCTCACACAGTTTGCTTTGTAACAGTGTCTGTACCTTACAGTGGGAGAAGGTCACTGTGTACTGGGCGTCCTTGGACTGGGGTGAAGGCACCTCTGGGTCTACCACTGGGGCAGCCACCGTAGACTCACACTGGTCCCAGAACGTATATTGACAGAAGACGAAATTGGAGAGGCTTAGGGGCAGCCCAGTAGCCTCTTTAATTTTTACCTGAAGAAATTTAAACAATGAAAAGAAAATTCCTATAAAGAAAAAAATTGAACATTCTACAGGCATTGTTTTTTAATTTTTTTTTTTTTGAGACAGAGTCTCAAGCTGTCACCCTTTCAACTCTTGGGCTCAAGCGATCCTCTTGCCTCAGTTTTTCTATTTTTGGTAGAGATGGGGTCTTGCTTTTTGTTCAGGTTGGTCTCAAACTGCTGAGCTCAGGCAATCCACGCTCCTCAGCCTCTCAGAGTGCTAGGATATCACAGGTATTTTATTTTTTTAAAACTTTATTCAAATTCATATGAAGGTACAATATTTAGGTTACATTGTGCTCACTTCCAGGGTAAAGTTCCATTTGTAGAGGAGCCCCCCACCCAGGGGGCATGTCATATACCCTCACAGTGTGCACATTAGTGAGATCCCACCTCACGCCCTCCTTCCTCTGCCATATGTCCTGCCCCCTCCCCTGCTTCTCTCTACCCACCAACTGGACTATAATAGTATTTTATTACCCTTAGGAACATGTAATTATTTATATATTGATTTCACATTAGCATGGAATACATTGGATATCCATCATTCCATTCTTGCAATACTTCAGCACTCTGGGAGGCTAAGGTGAGAGGATCCTTTGAGCTCAGGAGCAAGACCCTATCTCTACTAAAAATAAAAAAAATCAGCTGGGTGTTGTGGAGAATGCCTATAGTCCCAGCTGCTTGGGAGGTTGAGGCAAGAGGATCACTTGAACCCAGAAATTTGAGCTAGACTGAGGCCATGGCATGCTTGCCTGGGGAACACAGTGAGATTGCGTCTCAAAAATAAATACATAAATAAATAAAATAAATAAATTTTTAAAAAGAGCAAGCAATTAAATCAATAAATCAGTTATTCACTTGACATCTAATGACTGAGTTTTTCATCCAGACCCAACCTTTAAAGTAGAAAAACAAAATTCACTAAGCAACATATGCTCTTTGAGTTTCAGATACTTTTGAAATTTGATACAACTATCACCAGAGCGTGCTGTACTTCTTAAAAAAGCATTGTCCGTCATTGTATCTGTTGTCACAAAATTCAATTTTTACTATGCTGCATGAAAGCCTCTCATAAGTTTTTCTGTAAAATGGTTTTACATGGAAAGGGTCATTTGTGAGCCTCCCCATCTCTATCTTCTCACCCGGCATGTCAGTTTTTTGACTCGGTGAATGATTTCCCCACTGCTGTCTACGACCTCAAGGCTCCCACTTTCACTGGAGTTCTCTGAAGAGTCATCCTCCACCACGCGCTCCGGAACAGCTCCTGTAACTCGCATCACTTCCACATGGAGACGCCCTGCCACCTGCATGAAGGAACCGGGGCACCCTGCAGTTAAAAGCATCCCCGGCAGCACTGATCTGAGACAGAAACCCACTCTCCAACAGCCCTGGGGACAGCCCAGCAGCTGCTCCTCGGTCGCCTCCAGCAATGGGAGCCCCCCACTCACAGAGCCAGTCCACTCTACCACTTTGCCCTGCAGTTGTCCTTCCACCATTTGAGCCAAACTTGCCTCCCTGCCACTGGCCTTCTGGAGTCATCCTCAGACTTGCCCTTCTTCTACAGGACAGCCTAGGAACCGCTTAAAGGCGGCTCTCATGTTCCACCTGGAGTCATCTGCTTTCCATGTCTGTTTGGATACTCACTCACATATTCGTTTGATGAATTACCCACTCATTTATTTGATCAGACAGTCTCATGGGACACTGAGATAAGGACACGGGTTCTGTTGTCAGAGGACTCACAATCAAAGGGAATCAAAACCCCAATAACAGTTGAAAACCTAATAACAACTGATATAGACCGATTGCTGTAAAAGAGATATGTGCAGGTTGATATGTGACCAGTTTATCCCCTCAGCAAATAATTCCCCCAAACCAGTTGTGCCAGGAATTCTGCTAAGCACTATGTTCATAACAGCAAACAGACAAGGTCCCTGGGGGTCATGAAGCTTTTATTCCTGGGAGTAGAGAATAAGAGGGGTCCGTGAAGTGGTGCCATCAGACATAGCCTAGGAAGAAAAGAATATACAAAGCCATGCAGACATGAGGAACCAGCTCTTTTTAAACTGTTATTCCCTCTCACTGTTGTGGGCCTGTCTGGATAGGAGCCAGTTTAACAGTATTTCTCTGAAAGCTGTTGCATGGAACTGAATTAGAGTATGAGAACTGTCCTAAAATTTGTATTCTTGGTATGCTCTGATTGCTTGGGTTACTCTTCATCACACAGTTTAAGGTTGTAATAACTGCAGTTTTGAAGGTCACACATGATCTGGTCATGTTGCTGTCATGTCAAATAGTGAAGGCTGTTTTTAAAGGTAGCTCAGATCCACCTTCTTCTAGTTCTACCATCTTTTTTTTTTGGAGACAGAGCCTCAAGCTGTCATCCTGGATAGAGTGC
Source organism: Arctocebus calabarensis (assembly GCA_963573935.1). NCBI lineage: Eukaryota > Metazoa > Chordata > Mammalia > Primates > Lorisidae > Arctocebus > Arctocebus calabarensis. The sequence goes on along the minus strand of CAUYON010039296.1, from coordinate 28,993 downwards.
TGTGGCATCACAGCTCTCAGCAACCTCCAATTCCTGGGCTCAAGCAAGTCTCCTGCCTCTGCCTCCCAAGCAGCTGGGACTACAGGCGCCCGCCACAACACCTGTCCAATATTTTGGTTGCAGCCGTCATTGTTTTTGGTGGGCCCAGGCTGGATTCGAACCCACCAGCTCAGGTGTACATGGCTGGCGCCTTAGCCGCTTGAGCCACAGGCACCGAGCCTAGTTCTACCATTTTTTAAAGTCTGCTTTGGGGTCAGGAAGGAACCAGAATGTATCACAAAGGTACGAGATTACCTTTCAAAAGAGAAATCAGTACAGGGCACACAACTGAATCTAGTTTCTACAAGAGTTTTAATTTAAAAAAACTACAAAAGAATTTTAATTTGATTAAAACAAAGAAAAAACTTATAAACCACAAATATAAAATGTGTTACAATCTTTTAGAGATGTGACTTAATTCTCATTGCTTCTACTACTTATGTCAATAATGTTCTACTAAGAATTTCAATTATTAGTAGAGAAAAAAGAAACTGTACCCTAGTTTCTTGATCTTACTTCAAGAATATTGCTTAAATTGAATGAAAACAATCACAAACACAACCCCCAAACCTTAAACCACCAGCATTCTCCAAGGCTGGCCTGTTCTTACCTCCCCCTGCTGGCTGATGATAGGAACTGCATACTGAAGTTTCACATCACAGAAGAGGCATTCCAAGAACACATTTGCCACCCCTATTAGGTTGTGATTCTCTTGGGCTTCATAGAAAGGGTCACCCCGTTTCCCGTACAGTCTCTTTGCCTGAGTAATAGGAGGGGCCAGTGGGTGGGAAAGTGGGAAAAAAATAAACTTAAATCATATTATTTAAAACTTTAAAAATTAGACGGCATCTATCCCAGTGAAGAAGTAAAATTAGAATGTCACATAAATACAACAAAATTAGCACCGGAGGGGCTTGTCTGTTGGGGAACTAAGTGACACTCGTGTGAGAGCTCCTGCCTTGAGGGCTCCTCACCTGCAGCCTTTTTCATTTCATTCCCTTTGCCAAGTCTTCTTTTCCATTACTAATGCCCACAAAATGGATTATGTACCCTAAAACTGCTCTCAGCAATCTCCTCAGCCACGCACACAGTTTCAGGCACAGGAACATACCCTGACAAATACAAAATGCATGTTGGCTCCGGCCAAGCTGATTTTTCACAACACTGGCAAAACGGCATAAATTTACTTGATTCACTTCATTTCACTTGAAATGTAGTAAAAATGAAGCCAAATAAGAATGTGACTATATGTTCTCTTCCTTCAGTTTCCATCTGTGTGGGGATCCCATGTTTGATTACTGATCCAACTTTATTTTCCTAATATAAATGTGTGTGTGTGTTCTGATATCACTATGTTCTCTGCTTTTTTTTTTTTTTTGTAGAGACAGAGTCTCACTTTATCGCCCTGGGTAGAGTGCTGTGGCGTCACACTGCTCACAGCAACCTCCAGCTCTTGGGCTTAAGCGACTCTCTTGCCTCAGCCTCCCCAGTAGCTGGGACTACAGGTGCCCGCCACAGCGCCCGGCTATTTTTTTGTTTTGCAGTTCGGCCGAGGCCGGGCTTGAACCCGCCACCTTCGGTATATGGGGCCGGTGCCCTACTCATTGAGCCACAGGAGCCGCCCTGTTCTCTGCTTTTAACATAACCCAAACTCCTCAATCTTTTCTCTTTTACCTCAGGAACTTTTTCCTTCCATTCTTGATAAAGGTCTCTCATATCAATTAATTTATTTTCCAGCTTCTCAATGGTCCAAACTTGGGTGCTCTTCCCTTTCCTTCTCACTTGGATGGCCGGCTCACTCACTATTGCACCTCTCTGCCCAGGAAGGAAAACAAACCAAATGAACCTTGTTACAACTCTTTTTTTAAATTACTAAAGCAATACATATATGATAGTAAATAGTAACTTTGCAAAACACATAAATATATTAAAAAGGATAAAATTCTACTACCTAGGAAATAGTCTGATTTCTATACATCTTCTACATGGACTCATGGATACACTTGTTGGTTTAATCATGATACTTTTACAATAATTATTAACAATTTACAATTTTATAACCAAATCATCTCCCACTTTTACATTGTGATCATTTTTCTGGTGTCATTAGTTTTTTAAAAATATGATTTTTAAAGGTAACATAGCAATCCATCATGTGGGTCTACCACACATCTGACTGACTATTCTATTGTGCAACTTCACAAGCTGTTTCAAATTTTTGCTATTATAGTGGTTACTTTTAGTCAAAAGACCAAAACCCAGCACAACTGATAAAGATATTTCCTGGTTCACTTTTTAACTTGCTTTCTGGGGTGAAAAATGAATGGAGGAAAACTATTTTCTTCAAAGTTTCTCCCTAGAAGAAAAATTCTTAAAGCTGAAATGATGGGAAATTTCAAAATGCCTATAAAGCTGTGTATGTAAAGCTATGTATCATTAAGAAGTCTTCCTTTCTTGTACAATTCATTCTTTTAGAATTACTATAACAAACATACACATATCCCTCCTTTCAGAAAGAGGTATTTATATGGAAGGAAAAGAAGGCAGGGTTATTTAGACATATTTCTCGTTTCATTGTTTTAAAGAAAGCATTTAAAAATTAGCAAGTCTTTCAGCTACCAAAATCCTGTATATTCTGCTTATAACTTATTCAAGGGTGTCCATTATACGGTATTCTTCCCCAGGAAGGTGTATACAGGAATTTTTTTTTTTTAATTTTGGGTTAATATGAAGGTACATACACGTAGGTTACATTATTTACATTTGTAAAGTCCACAGTGTGCCACATAACTCTGGATGGTACCTGATAGGTGGGAGCTTACTGAGCCCCTCTCTACAGAAGTCCTTTTTTTTGAGACAGAGCCTCGAGATGTCACCCTGGGTAGAGTGCTGTAGCATCACAGCTCACAGCAACCTCCAATTCCTGGGCTCAAGCGAGTCTCTTGCCTCTGCCTCCCAAGTAGCTGGGACCACAGGCACCCACCACAACGCCTGGCCATTTTTTTGGTTGCAGCCGTCATTGTTGTTTGGCGGCCCAGGCTGAATTCGAACCCGCCAGCTTAGGTGTACATGGTTGATGCCTTAGCCCGTTGAACCACAGGTGCTGAGCCTCTACAGAAGTCTTAAAAAGAATAAACACCTCACGCTCCTGTCCGTTTCTCCTCATGGGTGCTTTTCGGATTTTAGTGCTAGATTTCATTTTATGGTACTAACTACTGTACATCCCTCTCACTTTCCTTAAGAACATTTTTACCTTTCTATTGGCACTGAGGTTGGTGGCAGGGATCTGAAGAGTCACTTGGTAATCAGTAAGTTTGTTCATCTCTTCAGCTAAGAAGTTCGCTTCCCTCACCAAGGTGTTAGCTTTCACGAGCTGCTCTCGCAGCTTTGCCAAGCTTTGTCGGAAGAGTTCGTCCCTGGGGAATTACAGAAAAGGAAAATAAGAAAATCTGAAAGAAAACTGCAATCATGTTTCCAAGTGAGTTAGTCTCTCTCTCTCTCTTTTTTTTTTATTAAGTCATAACCACATAGATCATGTGTACATTAATGCATTTATGGGGTACAATGTGCTGATTTCATATACAATTTGGAATGCCCACATCACATTATAACTATATTTAGTTAATATATCCCTCACCTCATTTACTTAATTATTGTGTTAAGACATTTATAGTGAGGTAGTCTTAGTAGAGAAAATTTTTAACCTATTTTACCAGACCACTTATCCTTCCCTACTGCCCACAGATGGGTTACCTGTTGAGAACCACTGATGGGGAGTGTGTGTGTGTGGGGTGAACTGCGGAGTACTTAACTAAAAACCAGGTTTTTATTTCTTTATTTATGAACACAGCATCTTGCCCTTGCCCAGTGAGGGTGTATGTGTGTGGGGTGTGAATTGTGGAGCAATCTAACTAAAAACCAGGTTTTATTTATTTATCCATCTATTTCCTTATTTATGAAGACAGCATCCATCTATCAATCAATCAATCAATCAAGACAGTGTTTTGTCTTTGTCTGACAGGGGTATGTGTGGGGCTATGTGAATTGTGGAGCAACTTAACTAAAAACTAGATTCCCTTCCTCCCTCCCACTCTCCCTTCTTTCTTTCCTTCCTTTATTAAGACAGTGTTTTATCTTTGCCTAGGCATGAGGACAGTGGTAAGACCATAGCTCATGGAAGCCTCAAATTCCTGGGGGCTCAAGTGATCCTCCTGCCTCAACCCCCTGAATAGCTGGGATTACGGGTGCAAGCCACCACTCCCAGCTAATTTTTCATAGTAAAATGGAGTCTTGCTACATTGCTCAGGTTGGTCTTTAACTCTTCACTTCCTAACCATAGCTTACTGTAGCCTCAACCTCCTAGGTTCAAGGTATCCTCCCACCTTAGCCTCCCAAAGTGCTAGGATTACAGGTATGAATCACTATGTCTGACCAACCAGGCTTTAAATTATGTAAACATTTGAAAACTACCAGATTTTGCTTTGAGGATATAAATAAACCAACAAAGGAATCCTTTGGGAAAAAGAACGGATGATTACAACTGTTGTGTGCTGCGTGAGGGCAGGGTGGAGAGGGTGGGCAGGTGAGAGAGACCTGGAGTTAGAAGAAAGTGCTGTGATTTCTTCAGTTGGTTAAGAGTCACGCCATGATAAAGCGCTTCTGGAACAGCAGGAATTCTTTTTTTCAACTCTCCATTTAACAGCACTTGCTGACAAAAAGCAACAGTCTGACTTGGTCAAAACTCTATTAAATGTTCTCTCAGCCCCATGTCTTTAGTCTCCATAGCGTTTGTGGTAGTTATAACTTTTCATTTACTTGCATTATTAGCTGACCAACATCTGTCTCCCCCACTAGGCTGTAAGCACCCCCGTCTCTTTTGCTCGCATCTTGGCCAATGCGTAGCCTACCAATGGATATTTAAAAAAAAAAAGGCCAATGAATGAGGGAAAAGTGCACTTCTGGATTTCGCACTTGAATCTAGGTTCAAAGGTAAAGCCAGCCTGGCCCAGCGGTTGCTCTGTGCCTACGCGGCTTCTCTTTTCTGTCATTTGTGCACAGCCTGCCCTGACTTCATGGGAACATGATGAGTTTCCTGTCACCACAGAGATGACAGAACTGGCACACTGTGACCGTGCTAAAGACAATAGTTTTTCAAAGTGATATTGCCATTTTTCTAGGCTTAAGACTTGTTTAGTCGGCTCAGTCACTTTTTTTCCACAATACCCAAAAAGGAAGCTTGTTGACACTTCCTTTAAAGCCCCCATTCATACCTGTCTTTGTTTTCTCATACCCCTGGCTCAGGTCTCTCAGAGCCTCCCAATAATCTCATACCCAGGCTCTTCTTGTTTCCCACCAAGACAGGCTTATCAACCCCTGCCTTCCGCAGGACACTGCTCAGCTGAGGACGCTGCAGGGATCCTGCTCACCTCCCGTGGGGCAAATCCCTACACTCCAGTCTGCAGCCCTCCCACACACCCTGTCTACTGGTTTTGGACTTAATTCTCCTGGCTCTTCCAGAAATCACCTTCTAGACTACACAAAACGGTCATTTTGCATCCCCCTAAATACATCCTACTCTTTTCTACTGCCTCCCATCTGTTCATGCCAACCCACCCCAGATGTCCTGCTTTCTTTCTGTCCAGTCAACTTCACCTTCCAAATGCACTTGACATTCTTCCTCCTCTTTGAAAATCCCTGCAGAAGACTCAGCTTCACTGAAGAATCCTTCTCCTCCACAGAACCACCTCCAAACTTACTGTGCACTCTGCCCATGAGGCTATCATATAGTCATACAATCAATACACACGGTGTTTGCTGAACACCTACCCTGTGACAGCACCATTCTAGGCACTGAGGGAAACGGAGTCCCTGTCCCCAGGACTTATTTTCCAAGAGAGGAAATAGACAACAAGTATAATTATAACACTTCCTATTGTTTATTTATTTATTTACTTATTTTTGAGACAGACCCTCAAGTTGTCACCCTGGGTACAGTGCCCTGGCATCACAGCTCACAGCAACCTCCAATTCCTGGGCTCAAGCAAGTCTCTCATCTCCGCCTCCCAAGTAGTTGGGACCACAGGCGCCCGCCACAACGCCCAGCCGTTTTTTGGTTGCAGCTGTCATCGTTGTTTGGTGGGCCCGGGCTGGATTCGAACCTGCCAGCTCAGGCGTATGTGGCTGGTGCCTTAGTCTGTTGAGCCACAGGCGCCGAGCCAACACTTCCTATTGTCAATGAAACTGCTTTTGAATTTACTATTATTTAAGTTTTCACTCATTTATATCCTGCTCCATACTACATCTAAGTGTACAGGGAGAATAACCACATCTGTAGCTTTCTTTGTAATTCTCAGCTCTTCATACACTTGATTCTCAGCCCATCAACATTTATGTAGGTAAGAATCCTTCATTATTTCACAACTCATCATCAACATTTACTTAGATATGAATCTCAGCTTCTTTATGATTGCCCACCCTTAATGGAATCTTAACTTTATCCAGTGAAACCTGATGAAATCGATATTGCAACTATCATCTCTGACATTCCCAAAACATTCCCTCTACTCTTTTTATTTTTTTGAGACAGAGCCTCAAGCTGATGCCCTGGGACATTCCCAAAACATTCCCTCGACTCTTTTTATTTTTTTGAGACAGAGCCTCAAGCTGATGCCCTGGGTAGAATGCTGTGCCCAGGTAGAATCACAGCTCACAGCAACCTCTAACTCCTGGGCTTAGGCGGTTCTCTTGCCTCAGCCTCCCAAGTAGCTGGGACTGCAGGTGCCAGCCACAATGCCCAACTATTTTTGGTTGTAGTTGTCACTGTCATTTTGTTGTTTGGCAGGCCCAGGCTGGATTCAAACCTGGCAGCTCTGGTGTATGTGGCTGGAGCCTTAGCTGCTTCAGCTACAGGCGCTGAGCCTCTCTACTTTTTTAAAAACAAATCTCTTGTTGTTGTTGCAGTTTGGTAGGGGCTGGCGCCCTACTCAACTGAGTCATATTTGTTGCCCTAACAATTTTTTTTTTTAATTTTAGAGGCAAAGTTTTGCTATGTACTGCTAGGCTGCAGTACTGTGGCTATCCCCAGATGGGATGATAGCTCACTACAGCCTTAAACTTCTGCACTCAAGCAATCCTGCATTAGCCTTGAGAATAGCTGGGACTATAAGCTTCTACTTTTCTTTTTTTTGAAGAATTTAAGTCCCAAAGAGAATCAATCTGGAATTAAAAGAAGTGAAAAAATACTTTTAGCTATTTAACTGAAAAACATTATAATTAAGAGCAACCCACCTTTTCCATCACCTATTTTTGCTTTTATTGTTTATATTCTTTAGTAAAGAGGAAGAATATAAATGTGTATGCTTTACCAATTACTTTCAACAGCTGTTGCTTGGAGTAAAGCACTAGTGCATGGTAAATGCAGAAGAGGCAGCTCTTCAGAAAAAGCCCCATCTGATAATCTTTGTTTCTCCTGGGCACAGTAAAGTGTAAAGCATAACATGTTATTAACATGATAAATCTTTTAATTCAGTATCCAGACAGATGAACAGGTAGCTCCTGAGGAAAATGTATTTGACTCTTCCATTTAAACAAACCAGTGTATTACTACGGGAAGCCCTTTAATGCAGAACAGGGCTCCCCTTTCTCCTGTCAGGGCGCCTTCCCTGGATGAGGTTCACGTTCAGCCTCTCATTCCGAGTGACAGGTGCAATGCGATGTGAGAGTGAGGTAGGAGCTCTAGAGTCAGTCAGCCTGGGCTCGATCCCATTGCTCAGAGACCAGCTACACAACCTTGGGTAAGTCATTTCACCTCTCTGCCTCAGTTTCCTCATGCGTAAAACAGGAGTGAACATGGTAGCAATTGGGAAGATGGGAGGCACATATCTAAAGCACTTAGTGCTTGGCACATGGCAAATGTTCCATAAATGTCAGTTGCTGCTTTTTTTTTTTTTTACTATTGTTAGGTGTTTTTTTGTTTCTGAGACAGAATCTCACTCTGTGCTCTGGATAGAGTGCTGTGGCATCACGGCTCACAGGAACCTCAAACTCTTGGGCTCAAGTGATCCTCTTGCTTCAGCCTCCTGAGTAGCTGGCACTACAAGGTGCCTGTCACAACTCCCAGCTAGTTTTTCTATTTTTAGTAGAAACAGGGTCTTGCTCTTGCTTAGGCTGATTTCAAACTCCTAAGCTCAGCGATCGACCCGCCTCGGCCTCCCAGAGTGGTAAGATTAGGGGTGTGAGCCATGGCATCCGGCCTTCTTATGTATTTTTTTAACACAGGGATGATTAGTGGGACTGTAGATAGATGTGGGTTTAAAGTATAGCTTTTAACTTACTAGATGGGTGATTAAGGCAGGACACTTAAACTGCCCAATCCCTAAGATATTGATATGCTTCCTATGACAGAATACTGCTGGGAGTGTCAAATAAAATTAGCACCATGCCTAGACCGTGGTAAGAACACAGCAGAAGTTAGCATTGGTTTATTGCTTTTATTGCCATGGTTATTGTTATTACTATTTCCTTCACTACTACCTCCTTTAAGAATTCTGATATAAATGCTAGAAAGCATAAATTTTATTTTATTTTTTTGAGACAGAGTCTTACTCTGTAGCCCTTGGTAGAGTGCCGTGGCATCATCGTTGCTCGTAGCAACCTCAACTCTTGGGTTCAAGTGATCCTCTTGCCTCAGCCTCCCAAATAGCTGGGACTATAGGCAACTGCGGCAACACCTGGCTGGTTTTTCTATTGTTAGTAGAGATGGGGTCTCATTTTGCTCAGGCTGGTCTCTAACTCCTGAGCTCAAGTGATCCTCCCACTTTGGCCTGTAAGGGGGTTAGAATTATAGGTGTGAGCCACAGTGCTTGACCAGAAAGTATTAATTTTAAAAAAGCCACATGTAGTAGATTTCTTAGCACCGAAGTAGTATTTCCATAGAATCAAAAGTAGGGGAAATTAAAAAATAAGAAAAAATGCTTTTGTGTTAAAGAACTATTCAAATTTTTCTATTTCAATACTTACCAGTCTAAGCCTTTTAAGTTGGTGCTATTTTTACTAATGGTAAAGGGTGGTGGTGGTGGGGGTCCTTTAAATAGCTAACATCACAGTAAACATACTTAATAGTGGACAATACCTTTGAAAGGAAAATCTAAGTGCTAACCAATCAGATATGGGACTGAGATTTCCTCCTCTGCCACGTTTGTCCCCCTTCAATATGCTTCACGAGTCCCTTCTCCAAAGCCCCATGGCCCTGGAGCCAGGACTCTGGGCCGACCAGTGCCCATTCTTACCTCTCCTCTGCCCACTGGGTCACCTTCTGCTGTGCTGTCTGGCTGCTGTAGGCCAGGCGGTCGGGGCTGCTGCTCTGCGGCTGCCTCTCTGGGGACAGCTGCTGGCGGAGCTGTTCCAGCTCCCGCTCATACATGAGCCGCTGCTCCTCCAGGGCACTTCTCTTTTCTTCTAGGTATTGTTTCTCCAGGACCTGAACCACATTTTGAACTGGGTCTGGCAAGCCAAGGGAGACAAGGCAAGGCATCTTCAGTGGTGTTTGAGACGGGCATTCACGCCAGGCACTGCTGCCTATCAGGGCTGCTTCCAGCAAGAACATCTCCTGCCCCGGATATATGCTTTCTGTGAGAGGCCTGAGGGGCCTCACTGGACGAAATCCTCTTAAATCTCCTCATTACTAACACTTTAGATAAATACCCCATATGCATATAACCTCCTCCACATCCACTATGTTACTTTCTCGCGTTTGATGAGCTCATCCCAATGTGCAGGTAGACTGTTAATCTCCTACCAGAGGGGGATGAGATCCTGTCCACCTCATAAAATCTAGGACAGCTCCAAGGACAGAAACACTCAAGATTCAATCTTCCTTTATGGATTTCTATCCCCACTTAACATCAGTTTTAGTAGGTGACAAAGGGTTTTTGATTTTTATCACAAACCTTTTTTTTTTTTTTTTTTTTTTGAGACAGAGCCTTAAGCTGTCCCCCTGGGTAGAGTGCTGTGGCATCACAGCTCACAGCAACCTCCAACTCCTGGGCTCAAGCGATTCTCCTGCCTCCACCTCCCAAGTAGCTGGGACTACAGGCACCCGCCACAATGCCCAGCTATTTTTTGTTGCAGCCATCTGTTGTTTGGTGGGCCTGAGCTGGATTTGAACCCACCAGCTCAGATGTATGTGGATGGTGCCTTAGCCGCTTGAGCCATAGGCGCTGAGCCTAAACCTAAGACTTTTGTGGAAAGAAGACTTTTCCTAAAGCAGGGGAAACCACACATATTCCGAAAGAGGTGAATTTAGAGCAAATGCACAACCCATGTGGGAAGACTCACCAGAGCAATTGCGTAATACAGCGGCAGGGACCTCTGATATACGAAACCATAGACTGAGGCTCCAGAGAGGAATATAAAGGCAAACAGGTCATTGAGGAGGTCCTGAAAGTGGGAAAGAGCAGTCAGCCTCAGAAAAAGCCAAGGGCCTCAGCAACACCTAACTCAATGTAGCTTCCTCCAAAGGAATAATATTCAAACTTCTGCCTGATTTTTAAATATAAGAATACTGTTATAAGCCAACAGCCCCCCAAAAGACCCGAGTCTGTCTTGGCCTGTCTCAGTCTTGTTTCCCACAAGTTTCCAACCTCCCACAACCTTTGGGTTAATTCTGAGAACAGGTTTTTTACAAGGAAGTTCTCTCTGAGTTCCCTTGACTCCCTATCCACAGTTAAAACAATGGTAAAAACTTATTCAAGCAGAGATTCCCAGCTGAGTTTCCCAAGCTACTGGGCTTTCCAAGTTGTCCCATGGTTACTGAATTACCCCCCGAGCTGCCACACAAACCCCCTGAGCCAACTACCTGACAGTAACCCCACCCTGTAACCGGCCACGTTTCACTTTTGTACATGCTTGCTTTGCCACATCAGCACAAAAGGGTATAAAAGGCTGCCTGCATTTCTCTTGGGGGCCATTTGCCCTTTGGGGCAGCGGTCCACCTGTGTAGATGTAATAAACGACAACCTGATTTGGGCCATTTGCCCTTTGGGGCAGCAGTCTGCCTGTGCAGGTGTAATAAATCATCACCAGGTGATTTGAGCCTAAAATGGGGTCCGTGTTTTCTTACGAGTGGCCACAGTTACAATAATACACACCAGGCTGGGTGAACATAGCTGTGGCCTCCCAGCTGAGCTTTCTGAATTATGACCCAAAGTTAAGTTTGCTTAACTGCCTTGAGGATTTGGCTTCCTCTCCTACCAATGTAACCTCATTGTTGTTTTAATTTTCATGTCACTGTTTACTAATGAAGATAAGTATTTTCAAAAACATGTTTGAGGCATGTGAGGCATCCTGCCTATTCATACCCTTGCTCATTTTTCTGTTGGTTCTTAAAATTTTGTTTATGATTTTTCCTGTTGTAAAGTTTTACTTTCTTTTTGGCCCTGTCACCCCGGGTAGAGTGCAGTGGTGACATCATAGTTCATTGCAACCTCAAACTCCCGGTCTCAAGTGATCCTCTGCCTTGGGCTCCCAAGAAGCTGAGACTATAGGGGTGTACCACCGTACTCAGCTAATTTTTCTATTTTTAGTAGAGAGGGGGTGTCACTTTTTGCTCAGGCTGGTCTCAAACTCCTGAGCTCAAATGATCCTCCTACCTGGGCCTCCCAGAGTGTTAGAGTTACAGGCATGATCCATCATGTCTGGCCGTTATTATATTAATGGGATACATAGTCTCTACCACCCTTTCATTCTTTCCCTTTCTCTCTTCCCACAAGTCCCAGGATCATTTTTTTTTTTTTTTTTTTTGGCCAAAGCTGGGTTTGAACCCGCCACCTCCGGCATATGGGGCTGGCGCCCTACTCCTTTGAGCCACAGGTGCCGCCCAATCCCAGGATCATTTATTGAATATTGTGTTCAATTATTTTGTAATTCTGCCTCAGTCATATACCAAGTTGCCATATGCATGCGGGTCAGTTTCTGAGTTCTCTTTTCTTTTTTCTTTTTAAGAGAGAGAGTCTCACTTTGTCACCCTCGGTAGAGTGCTGTGGCGTCACAGCTCACAGCAACCTCCAGCTCTTGGGTTTAGGGGATTCCCTTTCCTCAGCTTCCCGAGTAGCTGGGACTACAGGTGCCTGCCACAACACCTGGCTATTTGTTGTTGTTGTTGCAGTTTGGACGGGGCCAGGTTCGAACCTACCACCCTCGGTATATGGGGCTGGTGCCCCACTCACTGAGCCACAGGTGCTGCCCCCCCTCTTTTCTTTTTAGAGACAGAGCCTCAAGCTGTCCCCCTGTATGGCATTACAGGTCATAGCAACTTCCAGCTCCTGGGCTTAAGCAATTTTCTTGCCTCAGCCTCCCAAGTAGCTGGGACTACAGGTGGCTGCCACAATGGCTGGCTATTTTTGGTTGTAATTGTCATTGTTGTTTGGCGGGCCTAGGCTGGATTCAAACCTGCCAACTCTGGTGTATGTGGCTAGCGCCTTAGCCACTTGAGCTACAGGTGCTGAACCTGAGTCCTCTTTTCTATTCCTGTGTTACTCTTACCAAGCTGCCATAATAAAATATTGCAGACTGGGTGGCTTAAACAACAAACAGCTTTTTTCTCACAGTTCTGGAGGCCACAATTCATGATTAAGGTGTTAGAAAATTCAGATTTCCAATGAGGATTCTTTTCCTGTCTTGCAGATAGCAGGGTTCATGCCATGTTCTCATATGATCTTCCCTTGTTGTCTGAGTGTGTGTATGCACTTAGGAGGGGATGTAGTGGGAAGAGAGAGAAAGAAAGGGAGGGATAGAAAAAGAAGGAGGAGGGAGAGCTCTGGTATCTCTCTCTCTCTCTTTTTTTTTTAGAGACAGAGTCTCACTTTGCTGCCCTCAGTAGAGTGCTGTGGCATCAGAGCTCACAGCAACCTCCAGTTCTTGGGCTTAGGCGATTCTCTTGCCTCAGCCTCCTGAGTAGCTGGGACTACAGGCACCTGCCACAAATGCCCAGCTATTTTTTAAATTATTATTTTATTTATTTATTTTTTTCTGGCTATTTTTTTTGTTACAGTTTGCCAGGCGCCAGGTTTGAACCTGCCACCCTGGGTATGTGGGGCTGGCACCCTACTCACTGAGCCACAGGCACCGTCCTTACTCTTTTTATAAGAACACTAAGTATTGTATCACAGCCACAACTTTATGATCTCATTTAATCTTAATTAGTTCCTGAGGAACTAATTAAGCAGAGCCATACTGGAGGTTAGGGCCTCAGCATGTGTACTGTGGGGGGCACAAATATTCATTGTCTAACAATTCCATTAGTCTTTTATTCAGTCCCTGGGCTAGTACCAAAGTTTTATGGTAAATCCGGTATCTCTGGATGGATTTAAGACCATCCTTTTAATTCTTTTTATTCTTCCATAAGAATTATATATACATATTTTTCAAACAAAAGGTCTCATATTTATTACTACACCAGCTTATTAGTGAAGAGCAAATAAACAAAGATAAAAGTCATTTCCCCACAGAAACGTGGGCAAATGTCCAACTGATGACATTTTCAGCTTGATATGGTAAGATGATAATGACCGGGATACAGCATAGTTACGTGCCATCTCCTGTGCAATTCCTTATAGACCCAGCTTGGTTCTTCTCCAGGGTCTCCTCTTCAAGTTGTTCCTAATTTTATTGCCAGTTTCATTTATTGCTGATTCATTCGAATCCACTGGGGAATGGAATAATTTTGTTTTTGTTTCTTGGCCCAAAACCATTTTGTTCTGAAAGCCTTGTGAGAGGACATGGCAACAAACTGGACTTATCACCTCTTCCAGAAGAGTTTTAGAATCACCTTGTGAAGTTCCATGAAAAACCCATAAGATTGAAATATCATTTAATTTATGGATTTCTTCAGAATTGCCATCTTCGTGTTAGTAACTCTGCACATCTGTAAATGTGGTATATTTCTGTTTAGTTTTCATTTGGTTTCAGTGTTTTTGTTTTTGAGACAGAGACTCACTATGTCGCCCTTGGTAGAGTGCTGTGCTGTCACAGCTCACAGCAACCTCAAACTCTTGGGCTTAAGTGATCCTCTTGCCTCAGCCTCCCAAGTAGCTGGGACTACAGGCACCTTCCACAACACTTGGCTATTTATTTTTGTTTGTTTGTTTGTTTGCAGTTTTTGGCCGGGGCTGGGTTTGAACCCACCGCCTCCATCATATGGGGCTGGCACCCTACCCCTTTGAGACACAGGCACTGCCCGCTTGGCTATTTTTTTGTTGTAGTTGTTATTGTTTGGCAGGCCTGGGCCAGGTTCAAACCCACCAGCCCCAATGTATGTGGCTGATACTGTAACCACTGTGCTATGGGTGCCAAGTCAGCTTTTCTATTTTTGTGATATTTTATTAAGAAGAATGTGTTTTAACTCCATCCAGGTTAATACACAAGATGTCAAGTCTCCATCTTTTTATGGCTGAATAGTATTCCATAGTGTACATATAACACAGATATACCACACATATCCACTCATGGGTTTATGGGCACTTGGGTTGTTTCCACATCTTGGTGATTGTAAACTGAGCTGCAATAAACAATCTGGTGCAAACGTTCTTATGAAAATATGATTTTTTTTTTTCTTCTGGGTAGATGCCTCGTAATGAGATAGAGAGATCTAATGGAAGGTCTATTTTAAGTTATTTGAGGATTCTCCGTACTTCTTTCTAAAGAAGCTACATTAGTTTACAATCCCACCAACCATGTACGCTTTTAAAGTTTTTCACCCTAAAATGCAATGATGGTTGTATGTTTGGGCACATACCTATTTAGATAAGGAAGTTCTTTCTTGCTAGTTTGCTAGGCGTTTTCTAAAAGTTGATATTAGGTGTTACTAGTTTTCTGCAGCTTAGGATATAATAATATGATTTTTTTCTTTAAATAAAATATGGTGAGATATATATTTAATATGTATAGTATAGATATGACATATATAATAATGCATATATTATTCATATAGTATAGAATAATAATATATGAATAATATACTATATTATTCATATAGTATAGAATAATAATATATGAATAATATAATAGTCATATTATTCATATATTATTGAATAATAATATATGCAAATAATAGGCAAAACCATCTCTGCAAAACCATTCCTGACATAGATGCTGCTTCATCATGATATATTGCTTTCTTATATATTGCTTGGTTCAGTTTGCTAATATTTTATTGAGAATTTTTATGGCTATCTTCAAATAAGATACACCTATAGTTTACTTTCCTTATAATGCCTGGTTTTAAGATAAAAGTCCTACCAGACAGTACAACATACTATAAAGCCTTTAGAAAGAAAAAAAAAAAAAAGAAAGAGAGAGATCAACAGAACTGCATATAAGGTCTAGAAACCAATCCTACATATGGGATTTTTAGCATTTAATAAAAATGGCATTCAAATTGGTGGGGAAAAGATGTACCATTTAATAAAAGAATAAAACAGGTAATGTGGTAAAACAGCTAGATAGCCATTAGGTTATAAAACTGGTGCTATGGTTCACAACACATCCCCAGATCACTCAAATGAATCAAATTACGCCACAACACCCAGCCATTTTTTGGTTGCAGCTGTCGTTGTTTGGTGGGCCCGGGCTGGATTCGAACCTGCCAGCTCAGGTGTACGTGGCTGGCGCCTTAGCCTGTTGAGCACAGGCGCCGAGCCAAGACCCCATCTCCTGTTGCGATCCTCCTCTTGCTGCTACAGTAACTTGGTAACCACGGCCATGGCAACGCCAGACTGGAGCAGGAGCCGCTTGGCCTTACTCCCCACCAAGCAGAGACTGACAATTGCAGTGGAGCGACTGACACTCTCCCAACCAAGCGCTCCTGGAGAAAGCGGCATTTACCTCTTAATTCTATTATTTTGTTTTGTTTCCATATTTTCTTCATATAAACACTTGAATTGTTAATTTTCAGTCTTCTTTTCTAAGTGTATGGAATTGAATTTAAATTGTTTAGCTGCATTCTAGAGGTAGTATTTGCAAGTACTGCATATAACTAAATACTCACATTTAGGGAAAAACGTGGGGTTTTAGTTACATTTTAGTTATTGAATTCTAATTGTATTGCAGTGAATTAGACAATGTGGTTTATATATTTTCACTTTCTTCTTATTTGTTTCTACTGGCTTTGTGTTCTTTTGTGAGGATAATATTTATGATTGTTCCAATTGTGCTTAAATAGAATATATAACATGCTACTATTGGGTATACACTTCTATATGTTTTGTATGCCAGTGGATCAAGCTAACAATTGCTGTGGGGGGCATGTTAAAATCTCCAACTATGGTTGCTATTTGTCAATTCTTCCTTATAATTAAGGACATTTTCACCTTTTGTATTTTAGGGTTATATTGTTAAGTGCTTATGAGTTCAGAATAGCTACATGGCTGTATGTAGTGATCCTCTTTATATATATTTTTAAATGTGTAAAATTGGTTTAAATGTTATTAAAGCTATGCCAGCTTTCTTTTAGTTAAGAGGTTCCTTAACATTTCTCATCCCTTATAATATTTCTCTGTTTCTGAATTGTTCTCATGGTTTCCTGTCTTCCTAGAAGACAGTTTCTTATTAATTTCTTTTCTTTTCTTTTTTTTTTTTTTGAGACAGAGCCTCAAGCTGTCATCCTGGATAGAGTGCTGTGGCATCACAGCTTACAGCAACGTCCAATTCCTGGGCTCAAGCGAGTCTCCTGCCTCTGCCTCCCAAGTAGCTGGGACTACAGGTACCGGCCACAACAACGCCCGGCCATTTTTTGTTTGCAGCCATCATTATTGTTTGGCAGGCCCTGGCTGGATTCAGGTGTACGAGGCTGGCGCCTTAGCCTGTGAGCCACAAGCACTGAGCCTATTAATTTCTTTTTATCTACTAGTATATGAACCACATTTTCTTATTTCTTTGCATGCTTTGTAATTCTTTATTGAAAACTGGACATTTTGAATATTATAATGTGGCTAATCTGGGAATCAGATTTTCTCTCCTCTGCAGAATTTGATATCTCTGTTTATTGTGTTTTACATTGTAGTTATTTGTACATTTAATGACTTTTCGAAACTTTAACTTTAAAAATTTATTAATTTTTTTTGGATGGGGTCTTACTACGTAGCCCAGGCTGAACTTGAACTCCTGGACTGAAGTGATCTTCCTGCCTCAGTCTTCTAAGTAGCAGAGAACATAGGTTCATGCCAATGTAACTGGCTTCTAAACTTTTTATTTGACACTCTATTCTTTTTCTTGTGTGACTACTGAAGTCTCTGTTTCATTAGCTTAATAGTTAGCTAGTGATTTGATAGAGAGTCCCTCAAATGTCTAGAAACAAACCAAAAAGTACTCTACTGGCCTTTACAGATTAGCATTGTGTTGGGGAACTCCTTCAACACTTAGCCAGGCTGTTTGCAACATGTAGTTTTCTCTAAAAGCTTAGAGTCTTGGCTCAGCACCCATAGCTCAGAGGTTAGGGTGCCAGCCACATACACTGGGGCTTGTGGGTTTGAACCTGGCCTTGGCCTTCTAGACAACAATGACAACAACAACAACAACAACAAAAATAGCTGGGCACTGTGGCAAGGCACCTGCAGTCCCAGATACTTGGGAGGTGGAGGCAAGAGAATCTCTTAACCCCAAGAATTTGAGGTTGCTGCAAGCTGTGACACCAAGGCACTCTTCCAAGGGTGACACAGTGAGACTCTGTCTCACACACACACATCAAAAAAAAAAAAACAAAAAACAAAAAAAAAACTTAGTGTTTTCTTAGGTCTTTTCTGAGCATGTGTCCAGTCTTGGGAAGGTGAGTGCCCTCCTAGATTCCTTAATACATGTGGGAACTTTTCAAAGTTCTTATTATTCTATGTATCTCCTTTCCTAGTCTCTTCCTTCCTAGATTTCTGGTCTATCTACTGCTTCTTGCCTCATCTGTTTTTCTTTGCCCCAAGTGACTGAGCCTAGTACATTGCCTTTATTTTTATTTTTTATATTTTTATTTTTTTAATTGTTGAACCATAGCTGAGTACATTAGTGCAGTCAAGGAGTACAATGTGCTGGTTTCATATACAATCTGAAACATTTTCATCAAACTGTTTGACATAGGCTCGGCACCTGTGGCTCAATGGGCTAAGACGCCAGCCACATACACCTGAGCTGGCGGGTTCGAATCCAGCCTGGACCTGCCAAACAACAATGATGGCTGCAACCAAAAAATGGCCGGGTGTTGTGGTGGGCGCCTGTAGTCCCAGCTACTTGGGAAGCAGAGGCAAGAGAGTCGCTTGAGCCCAGGAAATGGACGTTGCTGTGAGCTGTGATGCCACAGGACTCTATCCAGGGTAACAGCTTGAGGCTCTGTCTCAAAAAAAAAACAACCCAAAAACTATTTGACATAGCCATCATGTCATTTTCTTAGTTATTGTATGAAGACATTTGTATTCTGCATTTAGTAAGTTTTGTTTGAACCCATCTAAGATGCACCGTAGTTATGGCCCCATCATTAACCCTCCCTCCACCCACTTTCCCCATATTCTTATGCTATAATTGGGTTATAGCCAAGAGTACATTGCCTTTAAATGATTTTAACAAATGCTGCCTAAGAGGTTGTTTCATCTGAGAAGGTTTTAAGGCAGGTGAAACAAAGGCAAATCCCTGGGCCAATCTCTGAGGCAGCCATTCAGACAAATCAAAACAAACACACAACCAAAATTCTTTGACAATAAAATCTGTATCATTCCCTCTGCCACTAGCAGGCTTCACCAGGAATGTGGGTTGCTATGTTCACGGCCACTGCTAAGCTGAGGAACGAGGAATGTCAGGCAGGTAAGTTAAAATGCACAATGCTCTTACCAAGATTCAGCCCCTTTTTCCCTATTATGCATTCCACTGGTTGTTCTAAGTTTTTGATTAGATTCTAAAGTTCTGAAAAAGTTGATTCTGATAGTTTTTGCCAGTTTACTCACTGTTATAGTGGAGGGACAAAGTTTTGCACTTCCCTCCAGGGCCATTTTCAGTGACATCACTCTCATTAAATCTAGAAGGTTCTCAGTCATTGTTACTTTGAATATTTCCTCTCCTCCATTCTCTTGACAGCTTAAAAAAAAAAGTTATGGGGGGAGCAGTGCCTATGGCTCAATGTAAGGCGCCGACCCCATATACTGAGGGTGGTGGGTTCAAACCCAGCCCCAGCCAAACTGCAACAAAAAATAGCGGGCATTGTGGCAGGCACCTATAGTTCCAGCTACTTGGGAGGCTGAGGCAAGAGAATTGCCTAAGCCCAGGAGTTGGAGGTTGCTGTGAGCTGTGATGCTACAGCACTCTACCGAGGGCGACAAAGTAAAAAAAAAAAAGTTATGGGGTCTATTTGTATTGTCCAGGCTGGAGCGCAGTGATTATTCACAGATGCAGTCATAGCACATTACGGCTTTGAACTTCTGGGCTCAACCGATCCTCCTGCCTCAACCTCTGGAGTAGTGGCACCACAAGAGTGCACCAAAGTGCCTGGCTTCTTGACAACTCTTGATGGGATGTTCTTACTCCTTATTCTTTGTTTTTGTTTTTTTTTTTGCAGTTTTTGGCCGGGGCTGGGTTTGAACCCGCCACCTCCGGCATATGGGGCCGGCACCCTACTCCTTTGAGCCACAGGTGCCTCCCAATTTTTTTTTTTAATTGAGACAGTCTCACTTCGTCTCCCCCTTGGTAGAGTGCCATGATGTTGTAGATTGCAGCAACCTCCAATTCTTGGGCTTAAGCGATTCTGTTGCCTCAGCCTCCCAAGTAGCTGGGACTACAGGTGCCTGCCACAATGCCCGGCTATTTTTATTTTTTGTTTTGTTTTGCAGGCCCAGGCCATGTTCGACCCCACCAGCCCCAGTGCATCTTACTCCTTATTCTATATCTCAACCTCTCTCTTTCTTATTTTCTCTTTTAGTGCTGTACGCTTGGTAATTTCTCCATACCTTTCAGCTCCTAAATTCTCCCATTTCTGATCTACTTTTGCACTCATCTATTGACATTGTTATTTCAATAACTATATTTTCTATTCCAGACATTGTATGTCCTACATTCTTTTCTTTTCTTTTTTTTTTTTTTGAAACAGAGCCTCAAGCTATCGCCCTGGGTAGAGTGTCGTGGCATTACAGCTCACAGCAACCTCCAATTCCTGGGCTCAAGCGAGTCTCCTGCCTCTGCCTCCCAAGTAGCTGGGACTACAGGTGCCCGCCACAACACCCGGCTATTTTTGTTTGGGTTGTAGCCGTCATTGTTGGTTGGCAGGCCCAGGCTGGATTCGAACCCGCCAGCTCAGGTGTACGTGGCTGGCGCCTTAGCCCGCTGAGCCACAGGCGCCGAGCCATGTATGTCCTACTTTCAAAACAATTGTCACTTCTGTCCTCATCCTTGTAGTGTCTTCTTAGAGATTTTACTTATGTTTGTAATCATTGAAAATATATTTATTATTATTTTCAGATAGTTCTTCTATTACCTCATATTCTCAGGATTTTACTCCTCCCATTTGTATGTTTACTAATTCTTGATGCTTAGTCATGGGGATTTCTTTTCTTTAAACCAAGCATTTTGCAGTTTTGAATATTAGTCTATTTTTTGACAAGGTTTCCATCCACCTACCCACATAAGAATCTCTTCATTCCTAAATTGTGATTTTATACTTGTTTCAGTTAGGAATCCCAAGGACATCTTCAGAATATTATCAAATGGGGATCAATTTTTATGCGAATTCCCAGGCGTGGAGGTTTCTAGAGTATAGGTAGCCAAAATGCAAACTCCAAAACTACACAAAGTAAAGTCTCAGCTTTGATTTCTTGAGGAAGGCTCCCCCATACTCCCTCTCAAAGCTCAGACAGAAATGAACATGATTTCTTATTCTATTCTGTCGGGGACAAATGTATGTCTCTTCTGTCTATCTTTTCCCGAAGGGAGCAGTTTTTCCAAGATGCCAGCTTTATGCAGGGTTCTCAGTTCAAAATCTCCACCTCGCTTGGGATTGATGCCTCATCTCCTGACTTAGTGCATGAAAACCCATTCTGAGGTTCCTGAGACAATACCTCATGGGCCATTTTTACCCACACTTTGCAGCTTATGTGATCACTATCTATTCCCCATTTCTGACACCTGTGTGTTTCCCTTTCTTTTTGCTAGCTCAGCCATTTACTTAAAGCAATAATAGTTACATTTCCCTTAGGTAAGTATAGCAGGAAGATTTTCATGTTTCATTGGTTTTTCATCTTGCTGGAACTACAAGTATCATCCTAGGCTCCTTCACTAGGAACTTGTCCTCTACTTGTCCTTTTAATTTGTCCTCTACTCATCTCTTTTCTAAGAGTCCTTAGACTCTTTTTTTTGGCTGGGGCTGGGTTTGAACCCACCACCTCCGGCATATGGGGCCGGCGCCCTACTCATTGAGCCACAGGCGCCGCCCAAGTCCTTAGACTCTTTTGACCCTCTTCTCCTTTCTCCTTGTACTGGAAGTTATTGCCTACCCTTATCTCCTTTCTCCTTGGACTGGAAGTTATTGCCTACCCAACTGAGATCAATGGATTCCTGGACCCCAATAAGGAAGACAGAACAGAATGTACTGACAAAGTTGGGTTTGAGTAGTTTTTCTGCCATTTACTAGTTGAGTGGGGCAAGTTAGTTGACCATTCTGAGCCAACTTCCTCAGGTTTAAGTGGCCGGAATAGTGAGCAGAGGGTTTAGAGGCAGGTGATGAACAAGAAGATCTGGGGTGTTCATTACCCAGCTGAGGGCTAGGTGGGTATGCCTTGTTAACACGCAGATGATGATGAGGGATTCAAGTCCTTGAGTCCTCAGGAGTAAATGTTAACCCTGCAAGGGATTATTACTATCCTCACGTTGTAGATGAGGAAACAAGGGGCTGGGAGTGGTCCAGTAGCTTGCCTAGCTCTGTCTTACTCTACTGGACAACTGCTTTGGGCTGAACATCCTTTTGAACTAAATATCCTTTATAGGGATAATCACTGGAGACCTAAGAACTAAACATCCTTTATAGGGATAATCGCTGGAGACCTAAGGCTGCTTTAGAAGTGATTTTTAAAAAACCCAGCTCATTTTGTCTTTGAGTTTTGGGAGACTGATTATTTCTTCTCTGAATTCTGGGAATAAGGTGCCTTCTGGGGTGATGTGCCCCAAATTGGGTGGAGGCTGGCATAGGGGTTGGGGGAACAATTGATTGTTGCACCTTCTCTTCCCTCCCTCCAAGGAGAGTAAAGGCTCAGGTCCTCTTTGTTTGATCACCAGGTAGGTAAGAGTTCCCTCCTTTCATCCCAACACACAGTCAGGGTTTTATGGAGAATTTTCTGCCTTCCTACCCCTCCGCTGCCCTGCTGCCCCTGCCCCGGCTGCCCAGGACCCTGGCAAGGTGTGTCTCTCTCTGTTCAGTCACTTTCCAGGTGCCAAGACACTGAAGTGGACAGCACAGAGGCTGAGGACATTCCCTACCACCGCTCACTTACAGAAATGGGCCACAGGATGAAGGGGAGGTATCTATTGATGGCAAAGGTGTAGAGGAGGATGAACGAGCTGAAGATGGCTATTTCCATTTTGTTGACAAGACGCAAGACTGGGTGCACTGGAAGTACGTAGAACAGCATTGCCGTACCTATCAGGCAGCCCTGCAGGGAGACATGACACCTGAGCTAGCAGCAGAATGCTCTCAGGGACTCCGGAGCCCGCTCCTCCTCTCCCCCACCCTCGGTTTGGACCCTCACCCAGAGATACCATTCCAGCTTACCAAACTCAGAATCTTGACCTCGGCGTGCCCTATGGTCCAGAACTCTTTATTGCTGTCCCTGAATTCCCACCAATAGCGGCGACATCCCTTCCTTGTGCCCACGTGGTCCTTGGGCTGCACTGACTTTTCTCTTACAGGTACCTCGCCCTCTACTTTCGGGGCCTCCTCAGGCTTGGCCTCGGCAGGCTTGACTTCCTCAGGCTTGACCTCAGGCTTGACCTCAGGCTTGGCCTCCTCAGGCTTGGCCTCCTCGGGCTTGGCCTCCTCGGGCTTGGGCTCCTCGGGTTTGGGCTCCTCGGGTTTGGGCTCCTCGGGTTTGGGCTCCTCGGGTTTGGGCTCCTTGGGTTTGGGCTCTGCTGGTGGTGGTGGAGCCTTTGCCTTTGCTGGTTTCTTTTCCTTTTTCCCCTTGTCCTTTGGCGCCTTAGCCGCCCCTTTGCCTTTTTTACCCTTGTCACCACCTTTGGCTTTAGGCGCCATGGTTTGGTTGCAGTCGTTGGCTTTTCACGGCAGGCCTAGCCTGTCCTGCTGTCTCTGGACAGGGCCGGCCCTCCAGAGAGCCCGGTGTCCACCGGCCTGCTCGGAGGCCGCGCCCAGCTAACCGCCGGGACCAGCCAAGGCCAACGCCCGCGCCGTCTCCGCGAGCCCGCCTGCCTCGCGGGCTCATCTACCCAGCGTGGGGCCAGAACCTCCCTCCCTCCGTGCGGGAGCCCCGCCCCGGCTCCCACCCTATGTCCCTCTCCCCTCCGGGTCCTAGCGAGGCCTCACGAGGGGCCTCAGGGCTGCAGCCGCCACTCCCGCCTTCGGGCAGGGTTTGCTGGGACCCAGGGTCGCCGCCCTCACCTCCTCCTCTGGGCAGGGCACTCCGAGTTCTGCAGGCACGAGGCCGTGCACGGGAGAGTATAACGCGACGTTTACACAAGGCAACACGAGGAAGCAGAAGTGTTCCCGACTTAGCAGCCCTGATTTTATGGTCACATGTAGGCTGGAATGGGTGACAGCATGTGATGTCAGGGTGGGCGTGGAGGGAGTGCTTTGACACAGAAACCGGGAGCCGCGAGGGCGCAGGGGGCTGGCTGCAGCGCGGGCATCAGCTGGGCGCCTGGTTGGGGGAGCTCTCAGTTTTTGGTTTTGACTCCCAGGACTCTTTTCATGTTATTCCTCATCCTCTGGGTGACCACGGATGCATCGACGCCACACACGATTGCCGCTGTGAGACACAGGGACTGTCAGACACAAGACCATATGCGGGAAGGAAAGGTGGGGTTATTTTGCAGCTCAGCGGCAACCTCTGGAACCCATCCACACCCAAGGTGCGAGCTGCCAGCGGCCTCCTGTTTCCTCTGACTGTCCTCTACTCTCTGGATGTCTGCCCAGCTGTCTGCTGGGGGCCCACGTTGCCTCTCAGAGAAAGGGATTTTGGAAATAGTGTGTTTTGTTGCCAGTAGTGGCTTTGCCAATAGTGTGTTTCCAGGAAAGGGCCTGGAAAGTGCACTGGCTTTAGAAGGCTCCAGGTACGAGTATGATCCCGAGGAGGCCTCTCAGTGGAAAAGACTCTAGGGCTATGCTTAAAAGGGTGGGAAGGAGTTCCCCAGGGGACCAAATGGGAGGAGAACTCTAGGTCTGGGACTGGGGTCTCTAGGAGATCTGGCGTGGTCAAGACCTCTGGGACCACTGAGTGAGGCCGCAGAAGTGAGGCTGGGGCAGTGCAGGATCAGGGCCTCTATCACTTGAAGAGGTCAAGTGTGAGCCTTGGAAGACCAGCTTGTGGGGGCCATTAGGAGATGGAAGGCAAAGCAGGCTGGAGGCAGGGAGACCACTTGGGGGTGCGGGGCTGCTGCTATCCGGATAAGAGCTGACAGATCTAGGGGTGGGAACCTCTAGCAGTAGGAGGCTGGGTCGCTGAGTAGCAGAGGGGGACCAGGGGACCTTGGCACCCAATATTCCCTGGTGCTCTGGGACTCTTTCCAGCCTTGGGTATTTCTCTCTATGGTCATTTGATTCTTGGCTGTTTCCTTAACTTTTACTGGGTTGTTCTTGCCCCAGCTTCTCCACAGGCAAGAGGCTCTATCCTTAGCACTGAGCTCAGGCCTGGCACAAGCCAATAGTATTAACCAATGTTTACTGATTATGGAATGAATTCAGAGAACTTAAACTCTTTTGTTTTTCTAGGATTGTTTGTCCCCGTTGTTTTTCTTGAACCAAAGTCCTACCTCCCCACCTCCCCCGTCTTCCAAGCATTTGATCTGTCATTTCTTGTGTTTTTCCATATGATGAGGGTTTGAATCCCAGTTTGTCCCAGCTTTGGGACCCAGAGCAAGGTATTTAACCTGACTTCCTATATCTGTAAAAATGAGACATGTAAAGATTAAATTAAAATGTGCCTAGCTTGGTACAGGGCACATACTGGGAGCTTCAACAGGTGGTAGGTTTCTTTCTTCCTTCTTGAATAGGCTGGGTTACTCTCTTTTGACAATGCATCCCTCCCCTCCACCCCCCGCAGACCCTCTTTTCATCTGTCTTTTGTGGGGCGAGGGATTAGGGTCTTGCTCTGTCGCACAGGCAAGTGATGTGATCATGGGCTCAAGCTTTCCTCTTGCCTCAGCCTCCCCAAGTAACTGGGACTACAAGCACATGCCATTATGCCTGGCTGGTTTTATTATTTTTTTTGTATAGATGGGGTGTTGCTTGAAGCAATCCTCCTGCCTTGGCCTCCCAAAGTGCTGGGATAACAGGCATGAGCTACCATGCCTGACCCAGGTCTTTAAAATAGAATTCTCTAGTCCAGAACAGAAAAATCCTATTTATAGACAAAACTACCTTGCTTAACATTTCAAAAACAGTACAGACAGTTCTCTAGAGGGGTTCAGCAGACTCTTGTTTTTATACCTATTTGGAAAATGCATGTTAGAGTTCTGATTTTCATGAGCTTAGAGCGTGTGCAACTTCATACCATCTGAAGAAGTCAGTGCAGGAAGCAAAAGAGGTAGCAGTATGGATTTTGTTTTCTTAATGACAAAATGATGGTCTTCCAGTTTCCCTTTCCAGAGACTTAGAATATTGATCTTAAATGGAATCATGAAAACATTTACTTACCCCTCCAACATAGAATAAATGCCTTCTTTTCTTTTCTTGTAGTGCAAAGGAAGCAACTACTAAAAGGAACACAGATGAAATGATACTGTTGATAAGATCCTATAACACAGAATTGAATATTATCAACATTACATGAAAATATAATTGCACAACATATTTAAATTGGTCATTCAACTACCTATCTAAGGAAGGATGCCTTTTAAAAACTTTGCTTGATTAAGAGGAACTCTTAGAGGCATAATTCTTACATCTTCCAGAGACATAAGTTTGTGTGATTTTAAGGTCTTGTATAGGACTTTGCATGAAAAAAACCTAGTGGTTTAGAAGCCCAGCCCAAATAGGCCCTCTAAGAATATATATTTTTTAAGAGTCATGTATTTTTACATTAATGAAAATTATGCATTCTATTCTTTACCACATTTGTTTAAATATAAAAATAAAATTTCAGAGGAGCACTTCATGGATTTCATTCTACTCTCAAATCTGCAGGTAAAACCAGTTCTCTGGAAATTAGGTCACATTTATTCAGTGAGTTCACATGTCCCAAGGCCACACAAATCCATCTGAGGAGCAGGCTGATGTTTAGCAGTAAAGGGTTGTGGCATTGATTTTTGCTCTTCCCTGAGACATGGCCAGAATGGAGCCTGCCCGACACCTGCTGGCTCATTATGTCCTTCCTTCTGCATGTCAGTTGGATTTCAGTACTGGGTTCTCTAACTGCTGACCCAGCCTGCTTCTCTGTGTGCTGAAGGGTCGGGATGAGTGGGTGGAGGTGCCCCCTAATTAGTGAGGCTGAATGTCAGTAGCAGGGCAGAAATGGAAGAGAGCATACTCAACACTTCAGTGGCACCAGTATATGCAGAGGGGCAAAGCGCAGAGTGATGAAACCGTGATATGGTTCAGAACCTAATTTGAACATTTAAATCTTTAAGTCTTGATGGCCTGACTTGGTACCAGTAGGTCTGGTGCATAGCAAGGGGCACTGCCATCCAGTCTACAGCATCACCATGGCTCTGAGGGAGCTTCTCAGTGTGCCAAGCATTTCCCATTCATTATCTCATTTCACCCTCAAAAAGCAGCCATCTGAGTCAATAGTGCTAGGATCCTCATTTTACAGAGGATATACTGAGGGCTTACAGGGAGTTTAAAAGTTGCCTGAGGTTAAATAAGTGGGAAAGAGTGGAATTAGAACTCAACTCGCTATTGCCTCCCATCAGGGGCACCAAAATGAGGAAATGAACTATCACCCTATGCTAGAAGTGAAACGTCTAATCCATCTTTGGCATTTTCTGTGGAATTGGTCTGGAGGATCAAAACAGTATGGCACAAATAATTTAAGAGCGATTTTTGTTGATGAACTCTTTTGGTCTGCCAATTCCTAGATGTATGACCCTGGGCATGTTTGATCACCCCTCTGCCAACTTGCTACTTTTTACTATGGGGACAATGACTAGGATGCATTGGGTTGAAATATAATGAATATGGAAGGCTCTGATAACACACTGGCATCTAGTAGATAGTGGGAGTGCATCAGAATACAGATTGATGATATCTACCCTGAAAGCGCCTGCAAACTCCAGGTGTTCTTACTGAGTTTAGTGAGCAAGAGCCCTATCTTGGAATGGGACTTGACTCTTGGAAGGGCAGTAATGCCTACTGTTTTGGCACCTGATAGATGACCTGGTGAAGGTTGGAAGGAAGTCCCAGATGGGTTCTGCAGGCTGAGTGAGTTGTCTGCCTATAGTAGGCAGGCCAGACTGAGGCAGGTACAATGGTTTGAAGCTTTGCAGAAAGCTTGGCCCCTGAGGATTGTGTAAACAAATCTACTCAAAGATGCAAATAATGAGAAGCAGAATGTAAACTTTCAAAAATCAAAATCAAGTCCTTTTTTTTTTTTTTTTCTTTAATGGGGCCCAGGCAAGATTCACATTTGCCTTACCTTGGAAGTGAAAACAATATGACCTAAAAATTTGTACCCTCATACTGACATAAAAATATTTTTTATTGATGCAAAAGAATAAACTCTTAGTTACATCAAAAAAAAAAATCCAAGTTAACTAGCTGTGGTCCTGGATCCTTGAGAATATGAGTGCAACAAATTAATTTAGTAATAAGAATACAGTGACAGCTGAGTAGGCCCAGTTAATCTTTGACTCATAATTTTATTTCCTCATTGGACTACTGAATGTTATAGTTATGTTCTGGTTTTTACTTACAGACACATACTCCCTTTAACTGTCCCTTGGAGCTAAGGTTTGCCTCATACCTAACGTGTCTATTGCAGCTCACATTTATTGAGCACTTACTATGTGCCATGCACTGTGCCGAGATATTAACATGTGATCTCATTTGATTCTCACAACAAACTCACATTGTCTCCAATTTACAGATGGGTAAGTAACTTGCCAAGGGTTACTCAGCCAGTAAATAGCTATACCCCTTGGCAGTTTGACCTGAGTGCCCAGGGGACTTCTTCCTGACTAACCCTCCTCTCTTTTCTCTTAGACATAGATCCTCTTATTGGCTTCATCTGGACAGGAAGACCGATATCCCTGATAGCTGAGTTAAAATTGCAGCTGAGCCTGGCCACATGCAGGACTTATGCTTTCCCCGTAAATGCAATCATTACTCATTATCTTTTTCTTTCTGCCTAATACCCTATTGACTCAAGTAGCCTCATCTGACTAAAATAAGAGATGTTACTTGACTATAATTTTTCCATAAAGGTAAAGCTCCCAAATTGTTCTTTGAGATGTACAAAATTGTGTACAATTATCACTGGGAAAGAACAAGATGCCTTAATGATGAATGCTTATTATTTAAATAAAAAACCTGAATATTAGGGGAAAAGTTAAGAACTTCTAGTTTCACAAAGTGTGATTTTTTTTTTTTTTTTTTGAGACAGCATTTCACTTGTTGCCCTCAGTAGAGTGCTCTGGCATCACAGCTCACAGCAACCTCAAACTCTTGGGTTCAAGCTATTCTCTTGCCTCGGCCTCCCAAGTAGCTGGAATTATAGGCACCCACCACAATGCCTGGCTATTTTTAGAGATGAGGTCTCACTTCAGCACATGCTTGTCT
>CAUYON010039293.1:0-41270 GCA_963573935.1 Arctocebus calabarensis | reverse complement strand
AGGCACAGAAAGAGGGGGACAGAAGCAATATAGGTGTACAGTAGGGTACTCTGACCCAACCTTAAGAGCCCCCAACCTCTGGGGGTGCCTGGTTGGGTGATTAGGTTAGCAGCTCTTTGCCAGCCTGTTTGGACACAGTACCCCACCTCCACCAAGTAGAGAGGGAAGACAAAAATGCAATAAATCAAAACAAAACAAGCAAACCAAAAACTTTACGGGATAAGATTGGGGAAAAAAACAATTACTATGGATAGAAACACTAGCAAAATTGGAGTCTAATTGTTGAAAAAGGCAACAATGAAAAATTATATTTAAACTAGAAAAATGAAGCAATAAAAAAAAGAAAAGAAAAATCTTTAAGGAAAATATTGAAATTAAAAATAAAACAACAATAACGAAAACAAACAAACAACAACAAAAAAACCCCACAAAACAAAATAAAACCAAGAAACAAAGCAGTATATATATCTTGCTGATATTGTCTGGGCAAGAGGTGATCTTCTGGGGTATGATATGTTAATCACAATGTTGATACATCTGAACAAAATGGAGACCAGAGGCCTCTAATGATTTCTCAAACCCTGCAGGGTGGAGAGCTTAAATCCTCTTCAGCCTGTTTTGCTAACTTGGGCTAAACAGAAGCTTTACCAGGAAAGCACTTGTTGCTGGGAATCACTCCTCAAGTGGCTATCCACTTACCCAGTGTGCCAAAACCAGTCTCACCCAATGCCCCTGAGAGCTAAGGCTGCAAGGCATCTCAGTCCCTGCCTTTAGGCTGCTCAGTTACTAGATTACTTGTTCCCACCTGATGCTTGTTCAGCGACCCTGAGGGTGGAGCTTGCTGGGGCAGTTCTCCTACAATGGCTCTGCATGGCCCACAACCAAACATTGGTAGCTCCATCTGGCTCGGTGGCTCAGTCTGGAGCCCCTGACAAGACTTGAAGATCCCCACACTCTTGCCCGAGTTCTCCCAAGGCAGTTCAACTGAGTGCCAAGTCAAAAAGAAACCCAAACAGCTCACAGGCAAGCCTTTTCCAGTTTGCAATCTCACTGCTACTGTAGCCACAGCTGCCTGCAGGATTAGACCAAACGAACACACACAACCACTTGCCAGATCTCCACTGCTTTTGACTTCTTCAGGGGGTCCAGAAGTCTCATGCTGTCTCCCTGTGCCCCCAAAGGGATG
Organism: Arctocebus calabarensis; assembly: GCA_963573935.1. Classification (NCBI taxonomy): domain Eukaryota; kingdom Metazoa; phylum Chordata; class Mammalia; order Primates; family Lorisidae; genus Arctocebus; species Arctocebus calabarensis. The sequence continues at coordinate 40,084 of CAUYON010039293.1, read as the reverse complement.
TTTCTGGGCAGGTCTCACCAGCCAGAGATGCGTGAATTCTTCTCTCTCCAGTCTCACCTTGCCTAGTTGCATGGAAGCTGTTACTCGGCCGCCATCTTGGCTCCTCCCCCAGAACACGAAATATTTTTAATGATAGATGACTGTCCCATTTTTTTTTTTTACTTTTTCAATTAAACTCACCCTTGAAAGACTGTTTAGTAGCCCTCTTCAGCTACACTCTCAGAATTTTAATATTTTTTTCTTTTTATATTTTATTAACTATTAGTAAATCCTAATTGTATGTATTTATTGGGTGTAAAGCAATGTTATTGTATATGTATACAACGTGGAATAATTGGACCGAGCTAATTAACATGTCCATCATTTCAGATATTTAGCATTTTCAAAGCGCCCCCTGCAGACTGAGTGAATGTGCACGGACCACCTGCTTTCATTCTTCATGTTTGTCTTTTACAGGTGGGCTTCCTCTGGGGGCCTGAAGGTTCCTTGAGTAAAATCATCTACTTGTTACCCTGTGGGTCTTCCATATTTCCCACCTCAAATTATTCTCACCCAATTAAAAAGAAATTACAGTGATTCATCTAAAAGCCAAAAATGTTGGTAACTCAAAAAACACTTTTCTTTCCTCACATACACATTTTAAATATGCAGAGTTGGAGAACATTACCCATACATTGATGGTGGTAATGGAAAGCTGTTCAGTCACTCTGGATAAGAGTCAGGCAATTCTTATAAAACTAAACAGGCAACTACCATGTGACCCAGCAACTGCACTCCTGATCTTTTCTTCCAGAGAAAAGAAAAAGGCAACAATGAAAAATTGTAAGTCCACACAAAAACCTGTAGTGTTTTCTAGCGTCTGTACCGTTAGGACATCAGGGCCCTTGCTGATGGGGAGGCACCAGCCCTCCCTCAAGGTAGCAGTTAGACTTTTCAGTTAGGACTCTCTCCCTGAGTGTGCCTTTCAGATGCAAACTAACCAATCTCCAGCCCTTCTGTATCCCTGAACCTCCTGTTTTACAAGGGGCTTTTACACTTGTAAGACACTATTCTCTTGCTCTAATCACCCCTGGGCCAGAGCCAAACATCAAGGCAGTCTCTGCTCCCTGGAACAGGATGAAATTATTCAAATCAGCCAATTCTATGCTTGGAAGCCTGTTTTCCTTCAGATAGTAGCTCATTTCCTGAAGTTCCCCTTGCCCTTCTGCCTCTAACAGACCCCAGTGTTCTCTCCTCTAGCCCTGCTGTAAGGTGGCTTTCTCCCTGTCTTGGGAACTATGAGTAATAAACCATCTTTTCAAAGGATAAAAACATAATCCCAAGTGCATTTTAATGCAAATCTATACAAGAATATTCAGAGTAGCTTTATTAATAATAGGCAAAAACTAGAAATAACTCAAATATATTTCAAAGACTAAATGGTTAAACAAAATGTACTATATCCAACCAGAAATATTACTCAGCATTAGAAAGAAAAAGAAATATTAATACATGCAGCAATTTGAATAAACTTGCAAGGAATTACATAGAGTAAAAATAGCCAAATCCAGAAGGTCACATATTTAATGATTCTATTTGCATAACAGTCTTGAACAGAGAAAATTATAGGAAAGAAGAGACGACTAGTTGCCAGGCATCAGGAGCGTGGGCAGGGCAGAAGGCAGGTGGATGTGGATGTAATGTAACCAGGAGGGATTCTTGTGATGACAAAACTATTCTTTTTTTTTTTTTGAGACAGAGCCTCAAGCTGTCACCCTGGATAGAGTGCTGTGGCATCACAGCTCTCAGCAACCTCCAATTCCTGGGCTTAAGCGCGTCTCTTGCCTTTGCCTCCCAAGTAGCTGGGACTACAGGTGCCCGCCACAGTGCCCAACCATTTTTTGGTTGCAGCCGTCATTGTTGTTTGGCAGACCTGGGCTGGATTCGAACCCGCCAGCTCAGGTGTACGTGGCTGGCACCTTAGCCCATTGAGCCACAGGTGCCAAGCCATGTATCATATCTTTGAAAAATGTTACCATTGGGGCAAATTGAGCAAAGGGTATGCAATAGTATGTGAGTCTATAATTATCTCAAAATAATTTTTTTTTTATTGTATCATAGCTGTATACATTGGTGCAATCAAGGGGCACAATGTGCTGGTTTCACATACAATCTGAACTATTTTCATCAAACTGATTAACATAGCCTTCATGGCATTTTCTTAGTTATATGGATTAATAAATTGTGGTACTTGTATACCATGGAATATTATGCAGCCTTAAAGAAAGATTGAGACTTTACCTCTTTCAAAATAAAAATTTTAATTGATATAAAGTACAAAGCTGTTAAGCAATAAATAACTCATAATTGTGACCTCTTCATATATTTTAATAATTAAAATCATCTATCCAACATTACAGACCTAATAAGGCAAAATCTGCTGTTGGCTATACTAGCCATACCAAATAATAGCTATACATTAAACGACACACATATAAATAGGCACACACATCATAAAACATTTCTTGTAATAGGTCTTCACAGGGCAAGAAGGGGAAAGAGGACGGAAAGGATCCAGAAGGCATGTCAGATTCTTGGGGAGAACCTAAGAAGAATAATATATAAAAGTGGCTAGTAGTGTCAGCATCAAAGTAACTATTTATTATACATTTACTTGAGAAAGAATAATTAAGATGAGACTAATACATCTAACCAAAGATTTTAATTACAAAAGGATGTAATTACCATAACTGTGTAATCAAGAGACCAAGTTAGGCTATGATGCAGTGTAGAGTTAAAAATAGTCAAGGGCAAATTATGTACAAAGAGCCTATGCTTACACACCACATAGTCCGTCAAGGTCACGTTCAAAGCAGAACATGTGCTGGTAGAAACCCATCAAAACAAACCCAAGTGGATGCTAGATGCTTAAAAATGGAAGAAGAACAAGTGTTCACTGCAGAAAGTGGCAACCAGTCTACCAAACAAGCCTGTCAGATGGGGCTGGAAGCACTTGGGGGGCAGTGGGGGTGGGAGTGGCAGGCTTACAGACTTGGCCTCTGGACTGGGGAGGATGGAGGGATCCCTTAGTGGGATATAAGTGAAGTTCATGGAAATCAGTAGACAGCAGTGAACAGAATAACCTAGGGTCCCCGGGGCAGTGAGTGGCCCTCCACTTTACTGACCACCAATGAGGCAGAAGTGGGAATGCTGCTCTGGGTTCTGCTGCGCCTTCTCTGGAAGGAGGGACTTCAGTCAGCCTGGGGCTCTGGCTGTGGCCTATTAGAGGATTGAGTGCACTATTAGTCTTCTTCTACATCTGAATGTAGAATAACTAAGGGGCTCTGCTGCCCCATAAGTGCCAGGGGGGTTTCCCACTCCCTCAGGGAAAAGCCCTCCCCTAAGACTCAGCAGTGTGACCTATAAATTGCTCCCCAGGCCCCATCTGTGGAGAGGTGCTCCCCAGTCTTACCTAAACTCTCCTGCTTCTTGTCGCCCGTGAGCCAGTCTAGATTTATTGAGAGCAATCTACCCAAGCTTTCATTCAGACAATGTCCCCTTGGTTGCAGAATCAGAAGTTTCAGGCCCAACAGCCCTGACTACAGCACCCCCAAACCTCCAGTACTGAGGAGGGCGGCTGCTTGCTGATATAAATGAAACAGCAATCCATTTGGGGGCATGCTTTCTAAGCTTCCTGCGACTATGTGGGTAGATTTACAATATTCAATCCTTCTGGGACCCAAGGAAAATTACCCTATCTTCAAACCTTTCCTATTCAAAATGCAGCTGAAGACCATATTGCCCGCTCCGGCGACAGCAGACAGCGTTTGTCTCAGCTGGGCCTCCTACTTGGTCTTTTATGTCAGCTAACCTACAGGTCAACATCTTTTTTCTTTTTTTTAGTTTTTGGCCGGGGCTGGGTTTGAACCCATTGCCTCCAGCATATGGGGCCAGCACCCTACTCCTCTGAGCCACAGGCGCCGCCCATGGGTCAACATCTTTTGAGAAGAGCCCCCCAGGCAAGAGGCCATGTGGGAAGCTGCCCATGAAAGCTGTGACCCCACCGCCCTGATGACCCTGTGGGCCTAACACTCTCTGTGAATGAGGATTTCATTAATTCCAGCCTTGGGCAAAGGGGGGCAGCTCCATCTGGAGGTTTCCCTGTATCTGCCTCCTTGACAGGGCTACCAGGTACTCCTTCTGAAAAGCAGATACCAGTTTGCTTCTGCATTTTCCTGGACATCTGACAATGGAGGCCTCATGACTCTTTCCTGACACTGCCATTGTGAAGTGGTTGAACTCAAACTCAATAACAAACAAGATGGGAAGGGGCCAGTAAACTTGGACAAATGGAAACGGTAGCAGTGATATCCTGGCCTCACATAAAAGAGAGGCAGCTATCTCTCTGGGAGAGGTTTTTCTAGAAACTTGGGCCTATTTCACTGATGGCTCAGCCAAGCTAAAATTTTAGGGTATGCACTTGTCTACTCTGACTGTCTACCCCAGCTGTGCAGAACTACAAATGGGCATGGCCCTCTGCTCAGTGGGGGAAACACAAAACCATTCTCAGAACTTAGGTAACATCCCCTCCAATGAACCTTGTTACATTTTTACTGACTCTCGTTGCCAATAGCCTCGCTATCTTCACTGACTTTGAGTCTAGGCTGGCAGGTACACCCCTCTTTGGGAATGGGAACTGTGGAAGCAAACCACAGGTACTAGTCAACTACATAGGTCCCTCATAAACAGCCCAGTGCTCTCATGAGGCTGATCTTCAGAGCCAAGACACTGAGTAAGTCATTCTGACTGCTACAATCACTACTTCACCATCATTACGACAGTCCTAGAAACATTTCTATCACCGTAGACTAGAAGTAAAGGATTCAGTGTATCCAGCACAGAGGCTGCCACTGTGTATGTGACTTGAGACACCTTCAACCCTGACCCGTGTGCCTTGGGCGAAGGTAGCCACATTACATGGGAAAGCACCCCTGCCTGCTTCTGGCAGACCTGAGAGGTCTGGCCCTCTTTCAAGCCCGTCTCAGTCCATGTGGCTTGTCTTTCAAACTCATAATGGCATTGTTTGATGGGCAAAAATATTTAAGTTGTATGAATTCCAATTTATTAGTTTTTCCATGGTTAGCACTTTTTGAATGTTGTTTATTCAGATGTATTTTCACATATCAGCAATTTTGTATGGTTCAACCTAAAACATATTTAACTTTTTTATTTTTCATAATAAATCTAAAAAGTAGACATCCCTGTTTTATAATCATTTTTGTAATTACTGAAGAAGGAGAGATAAAGTGACTTCCCTAAGGCCACGTAGGTGATAAGTGAGACAGTGGGATGTGAACACCATCAGTCTGGCTCAGAGGTCTGGGTTCGTTAATGCGATGACATTTGACGTCCTACCTGAAGTGAAGGCACAGATTTGTGCGTCTCCTCCTCCAGCGTATAACTTCTTGGGGTTAAAGCTGCTTCCCTATCTTTGTAACCCTGGCCTCCAGCAAGTGCTTCACACATGTGGGTGCCAATGAATACTTGGGGAATGAAGAGATAAATGACTGGTGAGGTCTCCACCACTGGCACCACCAAAAAATGCTGCTTTGACACTGGAGGGCTATGGCCTTGATCCTTCAGCATGGATGTGTTTGCACTGTGCACCTCATCAGACCTGGTGTTTCAGAACTCACCCCTTTCAGAGTCTCTGAAACGTTTAGTATCAGAATATAGATATTCATGAGGAATATTGTCCCTGGAAGTGAGAGTCTCTGACCCATATGGCTGAAAACATCCTACTACAAAAGATCCTAGGTCTTTAAAAAATTATGTCTAGGATAGGAAAAGAGTGCACATAGAGAATTGCAAAAATTACTTTTTTCTTCCCAGTTCCACTAGAGAATCACTGACATTTCATTTCCTTAGAAAATTCTACGTGTCTTATTATCATATCTAGTTATGTTTAGAGAATGTTGTTATAAAAAATGCAATCCAGCCACAAAATTAGTTGGTGACATATTTGAAATATTATTATTATAAAATTCATCAAATAGATTTGGGAAAAAAACATCTTTTCCCTTTTTATTTGAAAAAATTAGTCGTATTTACCCCTGTTTTTGTTTTATGCTACATTAGGCAAGAAAATTTATATGAGTGTCTCTAGGCAGTTCAGTGACAGTGCAGATGAGTTATATTATAATTTTTGGTAATTAGTATTCATAAAAACAGGAGCATCCTTTACATATAGTCAAGGTACAAAACTCCTTCCTAGATTTAAAACCACTAAATAAATCACCACTAATTTATGCCTTATAGTTGAATGCCCACTGTGATTTATCAATTCTAATTCATGTCAATCTTGGTGCAAAGGACGGTTTGCAGAAATTTTAGCTTTCTCATCTAACTTAAGTACCTCTGTAAATAGGGTTCACTGCAGTTAGATCTGATTGTTTTGCAATAACATAATTTCGTTAGTCCTTAGTAGTGCTTGTCAAATAATTTCTAACTATTTAAGTTGGTACAAAAATAAAGGCCTTACCCTAACTTCCTAATTTATATTTATTTTTGAGTGAACAATTTCTTCACCACATAGGTAGCATGTAGGTGAATATGTATTTCTCAGAAATAAATAAATGGTTGTAGCTTACCAGAAAAACACCCTGGAAATGTTTGTAAAAATATAGCTCATTCTTTTTCATCATATTAGGGGTATTTTTAAAAAAAGATGCCTTGGGCAGTTCCTGTGGCTCAGAAGGGTAGGGCGCTGGCCCCATATGCCTGAGGTGGCAGGTTCAAATCCAGCCCTGGTCAAAAAAAAAAAAATTAGATGCCTTGAAAATTCCATGTACTATTACTATAGTCATTTAAATTATTAATAGTAATGTATTGATTGCTCTGAATGAAGATGATAAACAATTACAATAATAATGATGAAAAATTAATTGCCCTTCGTGGAGTGAGTTATGTTTTGTGATGATTGTGGATGTGTCTGGTTGACAACATGGTTAAATTTTTCCAGTTTACAACATAAAACATAAATTCAGGGGTGATTTCATAGGACTACCTCTGCTAAAAGTGAAAAGTGTAATCATTATGCTATGCTATACTTGCACCCAAATGTCGGACAGATGGTAATAACAAAAATGGTCAGAAATATCAGACACAGAGAGATATGAGGAATTCTAGAATTTCTAGATTAGAGAATGTGGAGGACGCTTCAAAGCAGAGACTTGACTGCCCACTTATTTTTAAATGCACTTTTTGGACTCCAGTCCTAGAATTCTGGTTTGGTGGGTCAGGATGCCGGCTCATTATTGGCACTGTTGATGGACACTGAGGAAGATTCTGGCAAAGGGAATTCCGTGCTGCACTAAGACTTGAGCTCTGCAAAGACTGGACTATCAGGTCAGTTGCCAAGACAGAGACTTTGACATGTGAGCAATGATGGAAACTGGGTTGTCAGAGTTAGCTCCCAGTGTCAGGGTCAGCCTGGAAGAGACGCTCTGGAGGATGGGTAAACACTTTCTTTATTTAAGTCCAAGGTCAGACTGGTCTTAAGATGTGGGATGGGGCAGCAGCAGGGGGCAGGCCTGTGAGCTGTCCAGCTGAGAACAGGAAAAACCTTGGAGGCTGAGGCAGGCAGGCCCGGCCATTCAGTGTTTCGCCCCCTCCCCACCCCCTGGACGCCTGCAGCTAGGGGAAGTGTGGCTTTCCTCTTGCCATCAGCCAGACTCTGGGTGTGGGGAGAAGCCTTACTCTCACTTCTCAAACTCGCTTTGGTAGCCCTGGACTGCAGGAAGGATACTGGAATTTAGCTCTTCAGGAGGTCCTTGGTCTTGGGGATTAGAAGAATGGAGCCACAGACCACAGATCAGTGGCAAGACAGGGCTTTTATTAGAAGTTAGAAAGGAATACAGAAGAAATAAAAGGCACCAGAGCTTCTGGCAGGGGCGAAAGAACTAACTGGTGAACTAACTAACTAACTAACTCTTAACTCTCTATGCGGGCTCTTATCTAGGGGTTCAGGTTTTGAGAATTACACTTGGCCAAGACTTGGCAAATAGAAACATGTTTTCATTGTTAAAGAGGGTTATTGACAAAGGAATGAATGTCGTCCCTCCAGCTCAGGGCAGAAGGTCAGAGTGTTCGCTTCATGAACTTGCCCAAGCCCAGGAAAACTGGGGTCTCCTGTCCAGCCTTAAATGGAGGGAACCATGTATTGATTCTCCCTCTCCAAGTAGAAATTCTAACTGCTGTTAGAAAAAAAAGATGACACCTCAATCTAACTGCTTCCTGATGCACCGGGCAATAATAGAAGGGGACAGTTAGTGTTTCTCTGGAGGGAGGGTGATCCAGGGGTCCGTAATAGAATTAGGTCTTAGATTGGAATCATCTTTACTATTTATGGTTTCATGATATCATCTCTGGAAGACATAAATTTGATTAGCAGCACATTAGGGTAGAACAGTGAGAGGAGGGGGTAATAAACTCTGCGACTTTGAGAGAAAACTGTATTAACACTTTCCTTGCTGGTTTCTAAACAATTACATCAAATTTTCTTTAGGCTCACAAGTGTAGGTGGGCTGTGGTTGATTCTTTTCATGGTCTGCTTCTGTAGAAGGTGGTGGGTTCCAGGATTTTACTCATGAACAATGTATTCAGGAATCTATTCCCATAACTTTAACAGCTGTACAAGAACACAAGGTAACAGAAAAGGGACCTTCCCAAGTTGGGTTAGAAAATGTGATTTGAAGGGAAGAGTTTTGCTATGAACTAGATCTCCAGAAAAAGATCTCTCCAGTTTTTTTAGTGTTGTATGTGAAAATGTAATTGGGAAGTTTTCAAGGATTTGTTGAAATTTGGCTAAAGAAGTAATACGTTTTACTAATTTTATAGTTTATTGATCTAATAATAAATTTTTAGGGGGTTAAAAAGCATCTTCCATATAATAATTCAAATGGGCTACAATTGAGTTTCTGAGGTAAATTCTTTATCTTAAGGAGAGCAATGGAAAGTAATTTAGTCCAAGGGAGACGAATTTCTTGAGTTAGCTTTCATAACTGTCCTTTGATTTTATCATTCATTTTTTTTAACCGTCCCAGAAGATTGGGGCCTCCAAAAATCAGTGTATATAATATTTTATGCCTAGGGTTTTAGATATTCCCTGTGTAATAGCTGCTTTGAAGGCTGGTCCATTATCATTTTGTAAACTCCAAGAGAGTCCAAACCTGGGAATAATCTCATGTACGATGGGCCTTTTTTGTCCTGCAAGGGAATGCTTCAACCCAATTAGTAAAGGTATCTATAAATATTAACAAATATTGTATATTATGTACCTTAGGGAGATGAGTGAAATCCATTTCCCCATCTTCACCCGGATATTTACCTTGTCCCTGTATACCTGGGGGAGCTAGATGCTGAGTTAAAGGATTGTTTCTCTGACATACATCATATATCCTTATTATCTGTTTTATGGTTCCTATTCTAGAGTGACCAGGCACTCCCCTTTGAGAATTTTTAATTAAAGAATAGAGAGGTCTACCTATTTCACTATATTCAGAAAACTAGAGTCTGCAAAAAGCCGTAATTCCTAAAAAGCTTCAAAGCTATTGAGGTTTAGGGTGAGACAATATTGGTTCTATTCTTTTTTTACTTAAAGCCTTCTTCCCCTGTAAAAGTTGGAGACACAAATAGTAAACTACAGGCACACATAATTAGGCTTTAGTCTTGGAAACTTTGTACCCACAGTCAGCTAGAAAGTTTAATAGAGGTTGTGTAGCTTTGTGGCATTCCTCTGCACTTGGTGCTCCCAAAAGAATTTCATCTACATACTGAATAAGAGTCGCTATAGGATATGAAAAATGACTTAAGTCTTTGGGCAAAGGCTTGTCTAAACAAGTGAGGGCTGTCCCCAAATTCCTGGGGTAACAGTCCATCTGAACTGTGTGTTAGAGTCAGAGGGGTCTTCAAAAACAAAAAGGTATTGGGAATTCTCATGAAAAGGAATGCAGAAAAAGGTATGTTTTAAGTCTAAGACTCTGAAATAGGTAGCTTCTTAAGATTTGAGATAATAAGGTATACCAATTTGGAACTATAGGATGGAGTGGAATGACTGCTTCATTGATAATGCAGAGGTCTTACACTAGTCTTCAAGTTTCGTTTGGCTTTGACACTCCTAGAATGGGAGTGTTACATGGACTATCATAAGGTATTAATAATTTCTGTTGCTTTAGATTTTGTATCATGGGTATTAGTCTATTCTCAGTGTCTGCTTGTAAATGATATTATTTTTGATTGGCATAGATGGTGGGATTTTTAAACTTACTTTGGGCTGATTGAGCATATCTTGCTCTTCACACCTGTCCCTCAGTAGCCCACACTTCTGGGTTAATTTCTGCCTCTAATAAGGGAAGACATAGTATAGGTTTCTGTCCCATATTCATATAAATGGTTGTTCCTGCTTTAGTTAGTATGTCCCTCCCCAAAAGAGGGACAGAACTTTCAGGCATGATTAAGAAGGCATGAGAAAATAGCCAGGTCATCCCAATTGCAGCTTAAAGGCTGAGAGAAAAATTTGGTAATTAGCTTTCCAGACACACCCTGTATAATTATAGATTTGGGGGATAGAAGATCATGGTAAGAGAAGAGTATAGAAAAGGTTGCTCCAATGTCCAGAAGAAATTCTGTCTCCTGTCCCTCAACTATGAGGCAAACCCAGGGCTCTTGAGGGGTGATGACACAAGCTGGAGTCATGAGAATCTGCCCCGGACTTCCTCAGTCCAGTTTGGGCCCTCATGGGATCACTGTCCCAAGAGGCCTTCATTTCTATGGACAGGTCACCCTCCAGTGCTCACCCTTGCATTCTGGACAGGGGCCAGGTGACTTGCGCAGCTGATGGTGCTGCTGGAGGCAGTCTTTCCTGAAGTGGCCGGTCTAACCACATCCGTAGCACAGGCCCTTAGCTCCTATGGCTTCTCTCTGCCCCGGAATGGTGTTTGTTTGTCAGAGCGCAATTACTAGAGCTGTCATTCTTTTTTTATCCCTTCTCTCTTTTTCCTCTTCTTTCTCCTGATCTTGGTTATAAAAGACCACAGTGGTCATTTAAAAAAGATTCTCCAGGTTATGATCTGGGCCTAGAGCCAATTTCTGGGGTTTTCTTCAAATGTTTGGGGCCACCTGAGTGATAAATTTATCTTTTAAAATAATTTTAAAAGACTCAGGGGTCTTTTAAAAAGACTGTTCACCATTGCAGAGTCTCTACTAAAGCTACGTGCAGAAGAAAACCATACATTCTCCTCTAAGGAGTTGGATGTCAGCTGAGTGTGTTTTCTCATCGCCTCCCTAAGCCACTCAAGAAAGGCTGAGGGACTCTCATTTTATTCATGGTATATAGTAGATAACTTAGAATAGTTCATAAACTTTTTCTTAGATCAACACAAACCTTCCAGGATACATGTTAGAAAATGTTTACGCCACCAGTCACCTTCTTTCTCAGGGTCCCATTAGGGATCCTCAGAGGCAACTGCCTGTCTTCCCGTGGGGTATCTGTCCCTTTCCTCAGGAGACATACTGCCATCATTATTGGACATGAACCACAAGTCACCCCACTTTCTGGCTTCATCTAAGACTTCATTTTTTTCATTAAAAGTTAAATTTTCATTTAGTAGTAACATTACATCTCTCCAGGAGAGGTCAAAGATTTGTCCTCACCATTGGAGACCAACTGTGTACCTATCGGGGCCATCAGAAAACTTTTCTAAATCCATTTTAATTTGTTTTAAATCTACCAGAGAAAATGGAGTGTATATGCAAGCATGTCTCCTCTCACCACTTGAAGTCTCAACCAAAGGACATAAAGAAGGATATAGTTGCCTTCTGGGGGCCCCAGTAGGACCAGAAGACAGTTGGGACAGCCTCCCTCCTGGGGTTTTCTAATGACATGAAGGAAGGTGAGGGAGAAGTAGATGGAGGGTTTGAACTAAGTGGTGACAGCATCTGTCTCAGAATGCCTGACCATTTGGGAAAGTTGCTACAGCCAAACAGCTAAACCTATCTGACAGGTTTCACGCAGTTGGGGGTTGTCCCTAAAGAAAAAGAAAGCTTGCACATATGTAATTCAGATCATTTCCTTCCTTGTGTACTATAATTTGGAGTACCCTCAGGCAGTTACTGTTCACCAATGGGGAGTTGCTACTAAAGTTTGGTTTGGGTGCAGAAGAAAACCATACATTCTTTTTTTCAGAGTCTGGGGATCAAACAAGTCCCAATATAGCCCAGCCAAAAAATCAGGTATCCAGGAGCCTGGTCCCACCTGATGACAGTTCTCTTGGCAGAAGAACATTATCCAACTGTGGGAAAGAACAAACATCCAGCATCTAAATCAATATCAAAGCATCCTCTGACCAACCCAAGAAGCCTTCCAGCCAAACAAAAGAAAGCACTCTTCTAATGCTTAGGGAAGAATCCCTGAGGAGAGTGGCCTCCTCAGCCCATGCGCTTGTCTGGATTTAGCCACTCTTACCAGCGTAGCACTTTGTACCCACTGGCTCTCCTGTGTTTATTACTTGCCAGCAGCACAGCCCAAGAAATCAGGTATCCGGGAGCCTGGTCCCACCTAAAGCAAGTTCTGCCCCTTTCTGCGCCCACTCCCGAGTATTAATCAAAGCGGTGATGAGTCCAGCCCTGGAGGAAACAGCTGTGTGGTGCTTGAACATTTAACCCTTTATAATTTTATAAGCTTGTTCTAAATTTCCCAAAATAGGCTTTCTATCATGAGCAGGTCTTAAATGCTAGGTTTTCCTATCTGCTTTTTCCCCCAAATGTTAGCAAGGTAAAATTTAACCATAATTAAATTCAGGGTTAAAAGACACTCTAAATTTTTTTAAATTATTAATCATAATTAAATTCAGGGTTGAAAGACACTCTAAATTTTTTTGCATTAGAACCAGCTACAACGAAAGTCTTGGAGAAACCTAGAATGACTTTGAACTCTTTCTTTTATGCCAATAGACTAGAAAAAATCAAATAGCCGGGGTCATTTTCCTTGCCTTTCTTCATTTTCAAAGGTTTCTTTTTTTTCTTTTAAAGAAACTGAACTGTAGTCTAGGGTTTAGGGAAATTCTTGCCTCAGGGAATTGCCCCCAGACTTCTTTGTTGGCTAGGGTCACCCAGAGAAGCCATGTAGCGGAGTCATTTTGCCCTTTGTTTGGAGCTGACTTGTAGGCCTTTGTTAACATGATTCAGATTATACAGAGAGCCAATTAAATTTAATGTTGCAATTAAAAGCATTAAAAATAACTATATAACATGCCTACAAAATCCAAAGCACACATACAACATCAGAAAAATACCAGAATGAACCCATACAAACTGAACTAATATATGAAGCAATCCTTTAGAACATTCAAACAAAGCATGAAAACCACAAAGAGAGAGAGACACACACACAGGGGTCTGTAGAGATAAACAAAAGAAGTTTGGGATTATGGAAGACAAAAGCAGATAGCAGAACAGCTGAGAGGGCACATTTTTAGAAGGCTCTTCAGTGCTGTGGGGTCAGAAATGTTGCTGGGGACCCCAGAGCCTCTGTGTGCTACTTCTTTGCTCAGCTCTCAAGCAGAGAAAAGGAGGGAATACAGAACATTTTCAAAAGCCTTCTAACATTCCCTTCAGCTCCTGTTTGGAGCCAGGGTGAATTAGAAAGTTCATTCCCCAACAGCCTCTTGCCTGTGACCTGGAGGTCAGCAGCTGCACTATGAGCTTTTAGGGGCAAATGGGCATCCAAATTATTAGTCTCCATTATCAGGATTATGGAGAAAAACAGGATAAAGAAAAGTGGTTCCATTGCTTACCACAGATCTTCAATCCCAGATGAGCCTCCAAATATGATACTGAAATTTCACTATTCAGTAGGTTCTGGGTCTTGGGGATTTGAGGAATGAACCCACAGATCACAGGTCAGTAGCACGAGAGAATTTTCATTAGAAGTTAGAAAGGAATACAGAAGAAGTAAAAGGCACCAAAGCTTCTGGCAGGGGAAAAAAACTAACTAACTGGGGAGTCTCTACATGGGCTTTTTTATCTAGAGGTATAAGGTTTTGATAACTGCACTTGGCCACAACTTGGAAAATAGAAACACATTTTCATTGTTAAAGAGGGTTATTGACAAAGGAATGAACGCAGTCCCCCTAGCTCAGGGCAAAAGGTCAGAGTGTTCCCTTCATGAACTTGCCCAAGCGTAGGAAAACTGGAGTCCTCTGTCCAGCTTTGAATAGGGGGGACTATGTATCAGGACTATTTTCTGAAAAGAGATGTCAAGTGTAAATAAAAAATAATGAGGTGAGTAGAACGAGCAGAGGCTTCCAATCATAATTCAAGTTCAGATACTAGCTATTTTCAACTAGAGTCCATCAACAATTATTAACTGTGGGGACATCAATGGGTGACTCTCTGTACCTCCACTCTGCATCCATCATGAGTACAAATGAAATGACTTCCTGGAGTTCTTCTACAGGAAAGAGCAGAGCTGAAATAGGAATCAATGATTTCTATTAGCTGACCAGTTAGCTGACCATCATCAACATCTGGGCACTTTAATATCACTCTCCCTGTGGAAAGAAGACCTCATGACCCTGATGAGAGCACAGCCATTTTGGGAACAGCTGGTGAGAAAAAGCAGGCCAGAATCTAAACTGTAGGATCACAGCAAGGCCCCTCCCCAACTTATGCCCCCACTGTTTCAAGGCTATTGTTCTTGGAAAACAACAGAACAGTAACTATTACTCTGGCCCTGGCAGGCAGCCAATTAAGGGAGTAACTCCGAGATTTGTCCTGAGTGCAAACATTAGTCCCTCTGCAGAAGACAGGACTTCCTCTAAGAACCCCCTCCCACACTCCAACCCTACTGCTCAGGGGTAATAAAAGCCTCTTGAAACTGTGAGAACTGAGCTGGCTCCTGGTCAGCTCTTTTTCTCTCCTTTCCTGATAAAGCCTTTGCAGTCCCTGGACTGACCTCTTATCCTTGTTACAGGTCCTTCCCCTGACTCTACCCCTGTTACCCTCATCCCCAAACAATAAAACAAAATAAAATTGCTCTCCCAAAGATTCTTCTTCTGTAAGACTTGGGCAAAGTTTAAGGAGTGTTTCTAACTAATGTTACAGTTAATTCTTATAGTCAGCCAGAATTGGGAACCACTGTACGAAAATACATCAGAAAGTTAATGTGTACTTGAATATAATCTTTGGTTTATCAAGAGTTGACTATTCTAATAGTTAATTCTATGCTTATTAATCACCACAGCCAAGTGTACAATTTTTCATGAGTGCCTGAAATGTTGCTTATTGTTCTCAGGCTTCCAATCATCACTCAAGTTCAGATACTAGGTGTTTTTAACTAAAGTCCATCAACAATTATTAAATTTGTGTTCTGGGGCTATGTTATTACTTCTGTTTTACCTAATGATCTGTGAAAGACAACTAGAGTGTGACTAAAATTTTAGCATCAAACAATAATCTTTACAGAGGGAAAGGTCAAGGCCTACTGGAGCATGGGAGATCAAAAGGGAAGGACCCCGGGTATTCCCAAGGTCCAGCTAAAGCATGATCTTCAGCAAAGTGCCTAAACTGCAAAATGTAGATTTGGCATGATGTGTTCTCTTTGGGATAATGAAGCATTCATTAGGAAGGGGAATGGAGCACAGAGTGACAAAGTGTAATTATGATAGGCTGTGACCTTCATGTGAGCGGATAGTGGCAAGGCTGACACCAAGTAATGACCATACTTATTTAGAATTTTTTCTTAATTAAGGGGAGATGATAAAGCAGATGGAAAGACAGCCAGAAAATTAGGTTTTGTTTTTCTATCTAAAAAGAGAGAAAACTGCTAGTTATAGAAACTATGTTCTTGAGCTAATTATGAGAACTGAAGACGTTAAAAATAATATTTTACTTTTAAAAGGCAAAATAGAAGTTAAAAAGCTCACCTCACATAGATTTAAAGCAAAATAGCATTACCACTAATTTTTGGCCTGTTTTAGCACAGACTACAAAGGCCTGCGATTATTAAGAAAATCAGGTAGCAAGCACTTGAGAAAAAAATGTCACAGAGGGCAAAAAAAGTTTGCCCCAGAGACGGGGTCTTGCTATGTTGTCCAGACTTGTCTCAAAGTCCTGGGCTCAGGGGATCCTCTTGCCTTAGCCTTCCAAGTAACCGTATTCTACAAAGCATAGAATCTTCCCAAGAACTGTCTCATCCTTTTCCAGAAATTACAAGTTCTCTCCAACCCTCCACATCCATCTACCTGGTTAGTTTAGGGCTCCCCTGATATGGAACACCATCCTTATGTAAGAGTTTTTGACCCTGGGGTAGACATCTGACCCAAGCTGAGCAAAGCACACTTTTTCTCTGAAAATTTGAAATATGTATAAGAGATTCCTGCTTGTTTTGGTTTCTTGATTGAAAAGAAGTGATAAATTTCTGGGAAAGAAATGGAAACCACTTCCTATCACAACTTTAAAATGGAGAAATCATGTCTGTGGTATGAGAGAAAAAAGAAAAGGAAGTGAAAAGAGAAGCAGATATGAGAGGGAATATTGGTGTCAGTTCCCGTCTCTGTACCATCTATTCCTCAGGCCTGCATGCATTCTGTTCTACTCCACACTAGGCTAAATTGGGCACTTTTTACTAGTATCAAAGATTTCTGAATAACATGGGAGGAGAATGCCATTGGATTGGACAAAAAGACCAAGGCCAAATAGCCAGAACAGAAAGAGCAATATGAAATTAGTGTAGAATTGCATGTCAAAGTGAGGAATGCTGGGCAGAGGTGAAATCAGACTGTGAGTGAAGTTTTTATTAGAAAGCAAAAAGGAATAATCAGACTTAAGCTTTGATCCAAGCAGTAAGATGTTTGGTTCCTAATGAATTGGACAGATTAAAAAGCTCTAAAACAGCTATGGTAGCTCAGGGTAGGTAAGATTCAGCCTCCTCCTCTAAAAGTGAACCTCTAACTTCTGATTGGATCAGAGGAAAGACAGCTAGGTTCACTTTTAGAAAAATCTTGATTTCAGTAAAATAAAAAGAGAGACTTCATAGTGGGCATTGCTATGGCTGATACCATTTGGTTTCTCTACCTCTTTTAGATTCTATGGCATTTTTCCATATATAGATGAAGTACATTTGATTGCACAATTCATATTATTTTTTAAATGATCCTTGTTTACTAAGACTGACTTTAATCCTTGAACATGGTGATACTTGCCTAAGTCACAAGGGCAAAGAGAGTTTAGGGATTACTAACAGCCTTCTGAGGAAAGGCTTTAAAAATTCAGCCAACTCATTAATGACATTTCCAACGACATGTCATTGATTATCCAACTTGACTCTTACACCATAAATTTATCTGGTTTTAAGCATAACAAATTTGCTCTATGAATATGAAAAATTTTAATATGAACATATATTTAATCTTCACTTCTACTGGTTATTATCATTTCGATCACTGTGTTGATGTTTTAAGAGATAAATTATGCTCACAAATAAATTCATAAAGTCTTTGAACTTGGACAAATAGACCTTAATTTGTAAATGAAGATGGACATCGCTTAGTTTTAAGTGCAATAAGACCAGTGTGATAGGAGTTAGAGCCAGGCCATTCCACAGTGTCTAATTCTGTGTACCTGACCTCTAGGATAACTGAGGAAATATGAGAAAAGATCCCAAGATAATGCCATGTTGTGTCAAGTTTTATAGGATAAAAGAGCACTAAATTGGGGGGATAAAGAGCAGTGATAAGAGTTCTGTATTTCAGTCTTAGTGTATTCAAGTATATCAGAGTCTCTGCCCTTTACTTTTTCAAGAATGAAATCATGCTAATATTATGTTTCCTGCCACTCTAAAAGGGTGGTGGTAAAGAAGCCAAATAGCACTTGAAAGTGCTCTTTGTAGAAAAAGAAAATGGAAACAAATACAGTAAAAAAAAAAACAGGAAAAAGATATCCCCACATGTGCATTCTTACCTAACCCTACTGCTAAAATCTCTCTAAGTTTCCAGTTAATACCAAGAATGAAACTATTGGAAAGTGAGTGGGGAAACAGCAACAACAAAAATCAGTAATACATTAATGTCTTTAGCAGTAAGTAAAGAGAAAGATGCTTTTATTTTGTGATTTTAGATGTGCCAAAATGAACCCTCTGATTAAAAATGAAAATAGGAAAAGGCTGATTTTCTTTTTATATTTACTAATGAATTCCCCAAAATGAAATCTGTATTCTTGGATATAAAACTTACTCTCAGTAATCTATACTTGTTAAAATGCATTACAATGAAAAAGATGACTTTTATTATTCATTACTCCTTAGTTGAAGTAAGTTAGCTAGTATTAAGTACGTATATTGTACTATGAACATAATTAAGCAGTAAAAAGCTGCAAAGAATAATGAAATACAATTCTTGCTTTCAAGGGGCTCACAGCTAATAGAATATCAAATTCTCATGTGAAAATTTGTAACATATAATGTCATCAACTCTGTAATGTTAGTACAAACTTCAGTGAGAACCAACAGAAAGAAAGGCGACTCAGGAAAGGCTGTCCTAAGAACAAGCTTTTTGTGTTGAAGGTGAAAGAAAAAAATTAGCATGTGAAGATTAGATAACTAAAAAAAGAATCCATGAAATGTAGTATAATCATAGAAATGTAAACTAGAGTATGAAAAATATATATATATATTTCTTTACCAACAGTTATATGATTGGTCATTTAGGCACAGATTCTGAGGCATTTGAGCCATAACCCAAAACAAAACAAAACAAAAACCCAAGAAACAAACAAGAAGAAGAAGCAATGACAATAGAAGATTCTGAAAGGAAAGGGAGGAAATTGTGGGTGACTATACTCCTGAAAGAAACTGAAAATCTTAGTTGGCACCAAAAAAAACCAACAAAAACATCCACCATGCTAGCAGGGAAGGGAGAGGAGTTTATTACCCTCCAATTTCCTTGACATGAAGGAGCTCTCTGTTTTTTCAGTGGTTTCATGGACCCAGACACCCTTTTGTTTCAAATTCTCTCAAGTATATATTGTCAGAGGAGGAAAATAATATTCACAAATCTAATGCTAATAAACACCATGGCATTATATTTCTTGACTATGTTGGGAGAATAACATTATTTTTTTCCCAGAAAGCCTTGCAGGTAATTTCCCCAGGAAGTAATGGTGACTGGCATCACCTCCCTTTGATGATTGGTCGAGTGTAGTCCTTCTACTATCACAGACAAGCTGACATCTTATAGAACATCTCCTTCACTGCCCAAATGTAAGCGCCCCAATTTCTAGTCTTCCTAATCATGTCTTTACTGAATTGCCAGATTTTTATACTTCCTTGTCTTTAAAATTCATATAAAACTTTCCTTAGATAAAATAAGGAAAGCCCTGGAGGATTTTTCCTTGTTCTCCACAACTTTAAGAAAATAGAATTATATATCTTTTTTTCCAATGGAAAACAAGATAAGTAACTTACAAAGAGTTACAGCTCTTCTAAACATCTTACCAGTATCTTTATTACTTTCATTCAAATTTTTCAAAAAAGTTACAGAGCAAGTAGAACTTAGATCCGTCTGAGGTAAGACATTTTATTATATTTTTTTATCCCCAAATCAATTCCTAAAGCAATGTGTGAATTAAAATATTTTATCCAGGATTTTCCAGAAACCAATTTAAAATTACACAGCTTATAACAAATTGCCAGAAATATGCAAGTAGTCATTAATTTACTCCAAACCAATTAAGCTCTACATTAATATATGCAATAATATACATACACTTGTTTCTAATTTCCTTTCGTAATTAAGCATGAGTGCGAGGTACAGCCTAACTTAATGAAGAATTTTGATCCTCATGTTTGATCTTTCCCTGTCTTCTTTGGTCCCCACTATTCAATGACAAAAGTCATTTTGAATAGTAGGACCCTTCTTTTTTCATTTAAACATGGGAATTTCCTTTAAACACTCTTACGTACTATATACCGTGGCTCCAGGCCTCCTGAAATGGCCTTATGCTTGGGAAATATTCCATTCCCAAATCTATGGTACTCCCAGGAAATTAATGAAACATAGCCTTACATGTAAGTATCTATATAAATATTTCAGAATTTAATGTTGCTAATATAGGGGAAATGAATGTAAGTTACACTAATTTATACTCAAGATCAGTAAGTACTCCAGTCCTAGTTTTACATTTTCAATGACCTCAAATCCTCTGTAATCCATTCAAACATAAAGATTATTGACTAATTATAGGAAAGTTATCACATTAACCATAAAGTCCTAATTGTCTACTAGAAATTCTTAAGTGGATCAACAACAGAATATTGAAATTAATACAAAAGTCAATACATTTAAATAAAATTTTTAACCCAAGCAAGTCTCAGGTATTTAGAAAGAGGAAAGAAAAATGGTGGCTTTGAACTGCTACTATATCTTGACTTGGCCTCTTTAAGTGTCTTTGTTTGTTTAACTTTCACGCACATATGCACATAACTTAGCTAATAAGGAAATGAATATTCAGAGAGGATTAATTAATGCTAATGTCATACAGTTTGCAGAAGAATTAGAATCCAAACCTAGCTCTAACTCTAACCTCACATTATTTATATAATGTAAACCCTCTACCTAATGAAATAACTCTTTACCTTTGGGAAACATTACTGTTGAAATACATATGAACATTTCATACACTTGAGTACAAATATTGAATTCTGCTTTTCTTATTCTCTTGATATTATGGTAAAAACATTTTTCCATATATAAGTATAAGCTCAAAACTGCCAAAGGTTAACATCTTTCTAATCAGTTTTTCTTACTAGTATAATTCCTTTAAACATTTTCCTAATATTGGACATCTAATTATTTCCAAGTTGTTTTTATCACCAATAACTCACAAGTAAAGATGTTCATTCCCTGAGATTTTTGTTTCTATTGAACTATTTCCTAAAGATGCTGTTTTAGATGTGAAATTCACGGGATTAAAGGATATGAGTATCTGTATAGCTCCCACTATACACGGCTCCTTTTTTTCCAAAACAGATGTAATAATTCAAAGTGAAGCATTGTTACCTTTAAGTTGAAACTTGCAGATTAAGAACAACATGAACACATGAGAGAAAAATTCAATTAAACTCAAGAAGCGGGGAGGGGAGGAGGTTTGGTAAGTGCAAACATAACAGGTACAATGTACTGGTATATGGCACCCTTCTGGCAGAAGGTCACAAATGCAACTTGGACTTTGCCTTACAAAAGGGTCCATACCTTCATATCAATCTGAAAGAAATTAAAATAAATAAAAAATAAGTAAATAAATGGAGACATTTTAACACTCACATTCTATAATAGGGAGAACATTCAGCTTTGGAAATTTACCATGTAAAATATTATTGTGAATTTAATAATCATAATGATAAAATAAAATATTATTGTGAATTTAATCCTTGAAAAAGAATTATAGGCTTCCTCCCCTGAATTGTATTACAGTCCAGAGAAATAGTCATTAATTTTTAATATTATATCTACCGAGTGAAGAGTATGGCAAATTTTCCCTTCTATATTCTTGTAGGGTTCCTAGAAAGTCTGGAAAACCTGAGGACATCTAAAGTGAACCCAGAAACTGTTGACTGGCTGCCAAGTTTCTGGAGGAGGGGACAGAGCAGAAGTGAGTAACTACTAAATTACCTGTAACCAGCTGAGATCATCATAACAGCTCTTCGCGTATGTGTAAGACTTTTTTCTGTAGACAATGGTTTTCTGTATGTCTGATCCTAGGAAAAGAGCAGAGGAATAAATGTTAGAGACAGAGAAGGGTGTGGCAGGTGTAAAGGATCACTGTCCTTATTGAAGCTAGTAGTTTCACTGGATTAAATCTTATAAATAAAATATATAGTAAGTATTAGAATATTGAAGAAGAAGAATTTACTTATTCTGTACTTGAGTGATACTGCTGTGTCACCAGTACTTTTCAGAAAAAAACACCTACAAGTATCCTAGAAGTTAAACATTCGCTGGCTGCTGGTGCTTCTCCCACCTTCTTGGCATCACTCAACGTACCTGAACCAGGTCCTCAGGGGCATCCTGAAGACTTTCCTTTAGGAAATCAGCCACGGGCTAGAATCCCACACTTCCATGTCCATCTCTGGAAATAGACCTTTTTTGCAAATTAAGAGTAGAGGTTGCACCAGTGATCTATACAGAAAAGACGTCTCCTGCATCAAAACAATCTGTGTTTAAAAGTTTTGCTGGGGCGGCACCTGTGGCTCAGTGAGTAGGGCGCCAGTCCCATATACCAAGGGTGGCAGGTTCAAACCTGGCCCTGACCAAACTGCAACAAAAAAATAGCCTGGCGTTGTGGCGGGCGTCTGTATTCCCAGCTACTCGGGAGGCTGAGGCGAGAGAATCACCTAAGTCCAGGAGTTGGAGGTTGCTGTGAGCTGTGTGATGCCATGGGACGCTACTGAGGGCAATAAAGTGAGACTCTGTCTCTACAAAAAATAAAAATAAAAAAATAAAAATCTTGCTAAGTCTAGGTGTGGAAACTATCAAGCCATATGAAAGGAAGGTTAAAGGTTGTTGATGCAGGCAGACAACCAAGTACATTCATTTACTCAACAAATACTTACTAACCACTTAGAATGTATCTGGTACAGTTGTTTATACTTAATTCTGAATACAGAACAGAAAATCAGTACTTAATTCTGAATACAGAACAGAACAAATTCACGTAATTTACTGATAGTAAGCACAAATAAATCCATTTATTCCAAACTCTTTATCTTGAATACCAAGTAACTAAGATCAGCAAAAGTGAAGTAACTTACTCTAAGGTCATAGAACCCGAGTCACCTTATTTTGCCAATTTATCTTACCTGAGGGCCTCATGAAAGCACTTTCAGCACCTTTGCCTTTTTGACATTTCCAACTCCGTTCTCTGAAAGAAACTGTGAAAAACATCTTTCAAGGCACAAGTAGTATTCCAAGACTTTAAATTATTTGCCATCTAATATTTGTTCTTCAATGGAGTGCACTTGAGTAACTGCATAAACATCTACTATGCTTCACAAATTATTAGGATGCTTCTCACTGTGATGAAACTGTCAAAGCTGTATTGTCCGATCAGATGGCCACTAGCTACATTTAGTGAATCAACTTCAATTTAAATTACTTATAATCAGTTTTTCAGTTCCTCAGTTACACTAGCCACATATCACGTGTTCAACAGCCAGATGTAGCTCTTAGCTACCTTGTTCACCAGTCCAGGTATAAAGCACTTCCAATATTTTAAAATGTTCTATTGCAACATGCTATAGTAAAGCAATAAGCTCATTTTTCACCTGGCACTCCAAAGAATGAATTAACTTGCAAGAAGCATTTCTCCAACATCTTCTGCCTTGAGTAATAAGGTACATAAATAAGGAAAGTGGATGAAGAAAGATTTTATTGAAAAGCAGTACAAAAGACATAAAATCATCCCATGTTTTCTCCTTTTTTTCTTTCAGAACTAAATGCGTAAACGGCATTTTTTTGAATGTCTCTGATGCTCTTTCTAGTTTAGAGTTTTTCCATAAGTCCCATGACACAATTTATGTAGAAATAGCACTAATATTCATTTTAGTACTCATTCTATTGCATATGTGTTACATGTACAACAGATAAATTGCATATTGTAAAAAACACAAATAATTATGCTGTAGTGTTATTTCCAACTGGGTATTCAAGTGAAGGACCATAAAAAGAAAAGAGCTACAATATTCAATGGACTATGTTTTTTCCAAAATGAGAGAATTTTGGAGAAAATCAAGAAAGCGTGCACATATGTTTATATAACATAACAGTGAAAAAATTTAAATGGCCATCAGTGTTATCAAAATAAGATGATCATTTAAGGTGTTATTACTTGGATATAAAACAAGATAACCATAACAAATAAAAACAGTCTTCTTCTAAGTAGGAACAATGTGACCTCATGTAATGGAAGTAAGAACAGTGAATATGCAAAAACAAAGGAAAGCTAAGTAATAAGGTATTCATATTGATGACTTCTGGTCAATAGTATCTTTGCTATTGTCTCCCTCTCATATACAGGAAATGTATCATATACTTTTTAAATTAAACAAACAACATTTTCCCTACATGGATGCAATATAGTACAGAGTCCAAATAATAACCACATGAAGGGATGAGTAAATAAACACAGAAATAAATATGGCTAACTTTCACAACACACTTAAAATACAATTATTTTATTTCCATGCTTTTGAGACACCTTCAGTAAATGGCATAGAGTTTATTTTTTAGCTATTATATGAAAAGAGCAGGGAAAGTGTGGAATAAAATAATGAACCCTAAGATGTACAGATTCATACTGTACCAATGTGTCCTTATAGCTGCAGAACTATTCCTAAAGTTTCAGTTCTAATGGATTATTTTAAAAAACCTTGAAAGGTAAATCATAAATGAATCAGTAATTCTAAACATCCTACATTTCTAATAGTCTGGTTAGCAGTTTTTTCTTTCTCCTTAAAAAAAAAAAAAATTACCATGCAAATTACTGGCAAGTGTGAATATTGTAGAGGATACCATTTTTAAAGAAAATGAAAAAGTGTAAATATTTCTCCTGTTACTTGAGAGGAGAAATGAGATCAGGTTCATATGATTACCAAAAACGGCAGAGGGGAGAAGGAAAGATTGATGAAGGGCGGTGCGGGGAGGAGAAGTTCTGAGCCGTTTCAGTGGAGTAAAGATCAATTTCATTTTAATATACTTTTTAATGGCTGTTCAAACTCCCATAATGTACCCACACAAAAGGCTTCAGTTAATGTGCATGTCTTTTGAGCAGGTCCCCTCTTCGACCCTCGAGTTTAATTTCCGTCTTTCAAATGAGATGAATGGAGCGTGAAGCGGGTGGTATCTCAAAGCTGACCCGCGGGTCGCAGAGAACTCGGGGCCTGGAGAGGCGGCCAGGCCGGAGATTAAATCGCAGCGGCTCTGAACGGACGCGGGGTCAGCGGGGCCAGCTGACTGGCCCCGTGGTCAGTGGGGCCTTTCTTCCTCCTCCAGGCCTCCGCGTGACAAGGGCCCTAAAGTAACAGCCGGGACACGGTGCAAGCGCAGGAGCAGCACCAGATTGGAAGGACACGGGCGTCACTGTTACCAAAGGGCCGACCGTCCCTGGAAGCAGCCGGCAAACGGGAAGGCCCTGTTTTCGGTTTTGCTGCCATCCCGTTCAAGTTCAGGGATGCTGAACCCGGGGGTGCTGAGATAATTTTTCAAACTGCTTTTTAAAAATTCTTCCGACTGATGCATCAAACTGTGAACTTTGAACATGACTGATTTTGTCAGATTACATGGAAGCCAGTCTTTTGGATAAGCTTTGTCCCAAAACAGGCAAGCTCCGCCAGCGCTCTGTTCCTTTTTTTGAGTTTCAGGGAGCGCGTGCGCATATGCACGCACGCGCACGCACGCACCCACGCACGCACGCACGCACGCCCACAACCGCATGCATGCACACACTCGCACGCATGCACGCACACCCACGCACGCACGCACGCACACATGCACACACCACGCAAGGCCTGACGCCCTTTGAAGAGAGGAATCCGGGGACGTTCACGCAGTGGCTGACCACGCAGGGACCTGCATGTGGTTTCAGGAAATTCCAGTCATGTCGCCAAGAGGCTGATGAAAAATGAACATCCCCGAGCCCTCTGTGACAGACCGTTTTAGTGAGTGGTTATGGGCCATCTCCGTGAGGAAAGGCCGTGTGTTTATAACCGTGCAGACTCCAGGTGCCACACCATTCATGACGCCTGCCTGATTGAAGGGGACAGCTCTACGAGGTAACGTGGGAGCAGATTATTCCCAGCAGCATCACAGCTCTCTCCTCCCGTCCACCTACCTCCAGCCATACACACAGACTCTGGCATATTCACTCACGCACACTCTCTGAATGTGTTCTGTCAGAGAGCATTTCATGATGGAAGCTCCTCCAAACGTCTCACCCCAACTTACTCTGAGGTACGAAAGCTGGAAGGGGAGGCGAGGCCAAGGGCTGGCATGGATGTGAACTCTAGTGCCAGGCGGGAGCCTGAGAGCTGAGGCCTCACCGTCTGATGGACACTGCAAAAGTCATTTGCAGAGGGAGTTTGTCAACTCTGATACTAGCTGGACCCAAACCCCATCTTCACAGAGAAGAGAACATTGGAACTCAACTCCATCTTCACGGAGAAGAGAACATTGGACTCCACCTCCTTCTTCACAGAGAAGAGAACATTGGACCCCACCTCCATCTTCACAGAGAAGAGAACAATGGACCTCAACTCCATCTTCACAGAGAAGAGAACATTGGACCCCACCTCCGTCTTCACAGAGAAGAGAACATTGGACCCCACCTCCGTCTTCACGGAGAAGAGAACATTGGACCCCACCTCCGTCTTCATGGAGAAGAGAACATTGAACCCCACTTCCTTCTTCATAGAGAACAGAACATTGGACCCCACCTCCTTCACGGAGAAGAGAACATTGGACCCCACCTCCATCTTCACAGAGAAGAGAACAATGGACCTCAACTCCATCTTAACGGAGAAGAGATCATTGGACCCCAACTCCATCTTCACAGAGAAGAGAACATTGTTCCCCACCTCCATCTTCACAGAGAAGAGAACATTGGACCCCACCTCCGTCTTCACAGAGAAGAGAACATTGGACCCCACCTTCTTCTTCACGGAGAAGAGAACATTGGACCCCACCTCCTTCACGGAGAAGAGAACATTGGACCCCACCTCCATCTTCACAGAGAAGAGAACAATGGGGACCTCAACTCCATCTTAACAGAGAAGAGAACATTGGACCCCACCTCCATCTTCACAAAGAAGAAAACAATGGACCCCACCTCCATCTTCACAGAGAAGAGGACAATGGACCTCAACTCCATCTTCACAGAGAAGAGAACATTGGACCCCAACTCCAACTTCACAGAGAACAATGGACCTCAACTCCCTCTTAACAGAGAAGAGAACATTGACCCCACCTCCATCTTCACAGAGAAGAGAACACTGGACCCCACCTCCATCTTCACAGAGAAGAGAACATTGTTCCCCACCTCCATCTTCACAGAGAACATTGGACCCCACCTCCATCTTCACAGAGAAGAGAACATTGGACCTCAACTCCATCTTCACAGAGAAGAGAACATTGGACCCCCACCTCCATCTTCACAGAGAAGAGAACATTGGACCCCAACTCCATCTTCACAGAGAACAATGGACCTCAACTCCCTCTTAACAGAGAAGAGAACATTGGACCCCACCTCCATCTTCATCTTCACAGAGAAGAGAACATTGTTCCCCACCTCCATCTTCACGGAGAAGAGAACATTGGACCCCACCTCCGTCTTCACGGAGAAGAGAACATTGGACCCCACCTCCGTCTTCATGGAGAAGAGAACATTGAACCTCACCTCCTTCTTCACGGAGAAGAGAACATTGGACCCCACCTCCTTCACAGAGAAGAGAACATTGGACCCCACCTCCATCTTCACAGAGAAGAGAACATTGGACCTCTACTCCATCTTAACAGAGAAGAGAACAATGGACCCCACCTCCATCTTCACAGAGAAGAGAATTTTTGAGGCACATTTTGTCATCAGTCACATGCAAAAATACTCAAACTCTCTAGATATTTCTGATGAGAACTTAACCAGCTGCACAGAATTTTCTCTCAGTTACTTTCCAATACCAATTAATCCTTTATTAATGTTTGAAATTCTAATAAGACAGGGACATGAAACAACCAGAAATTCTAACTAGTAGATCAGATTAATTACTAAAATTAATTATGAAAAATAATCTCAGGGAATATGTTGATGCAGCTATCTCTAAGAGAAAGCACAAATTCTCATTTTGAAAAAATATTATTAAATCTACCAGAACAGATGTCTATCAAAAGGTAAGTTGTTTGTAATATAGGATTTAGCACTTAAGGTATTTGCTCTGTGGAAGGAAAGATATGTTATGACATACTTGGATTTTAGCCTACCATTTTAAGGCAGCTGTGATGCATCAGTGGTTAAAATGAAGTTTCTACAATAGAGTTTTCATGGTCTATGTCACAGACTGTTTTGAAGAGATGATGCAGTTATTTTGATGAAACTTTACAGAGAGGGTCATAACACATCTGGGAGACCTTTGGAGTAACATGTGTGTTTATGTATATATTCAATTTACACAAATCATGCCCAGATTCTGGAACCCCAAGAGCTCAGAATTTGTAAGAATTTAGAGAATATTTATAGAGATGTATTTTTGTGAATAATTTTGTAGTTTAAATGTGGCACAAATCTTCAAAACGGTAATTTGCTCTAGCAACTTAATTCTTCACGAAGTTGTATTATGTCTCAAATAAAAATATGTTACAAAGTACTTTTTGGTCTCAGTTACTCTCTGTAATTCCATTTAACTATTTGCAACTCCCAAAACAGCCACAATTTCCCTGTACTTTCTGCACATCAGATAACACAGAAAGAATTAGCAGTTGGCGGTTGAGTAGCCAAAAGAGGAAGGAAAAAAATCCTTGCTGGTAGTTTCCAATTAATTTTCTTTTCAAATGAAAGTTTGAAAAAAAAATAAGAAAAACTGGAAATGACCTAAAAGCTCTGTTGTGATAAGATAAACTTCGGCCTGACCATCACCCTGTGACTGAATATATAGTCTGGGGACTAGAAAGATGACCAAGAAAACAAGGGAGTATTTTCAACAATTATTTTTTTTACTATGCTGAAATTTTAAGAAGTATAAAAGATTCAATTCTGGCAAAATTTAAGTATGTGAAAAATTAATGAGAGAAAAAATGAACACAAATAAATATTTAGTTAATAACTTTAACCAAAACTCCATTCTTAAAAATTGTACTAATGCCAAGTTCTTTAAAAAAAAAAAATTGATCTCTCAAATACAACAAAGACACTTGATAATATCAGGGAATTTTTTTGTATTTTATAATCTAACTTTTTTTTAAAAATAACCAACACATGAATCTCTGGCATTGGTCAGAAGGACCTGAGACACTCAAGGCTTTTAATAAATGCTCTGCCACATGGCAGTTGACCATACACACTAACTTCCTTTCCCTTAGTGGGAAACGCTCTTGGTTATAGGTTCAACCAGGGAGTTTTTGTCTACACACCCAACCGTCTCTATAAGCCTTCTAATTTATCCCTTGTGATCAAGTATTCCTGGTCCCCAAAATCAGTGTAACTGACAAGTTCCAGTATATCCTACATTCTGAACAACGTTTAAGGTCAGTCAGTTTTCTCAGAGACAGAGACTACAACATGATGACAGTTTATTTTAACTTGAGCATTCACTCCTCTCTTCAAAAATATCATGCGCTTAGATGTGGTAAGGGTCTCTCTGGATTTACATCCATGAAAATGTGGAAAGGGCTTGCCCTGCTTCTGTTGTGCAAGTATTGAGCCATGGAGCAAATCCACCCAATGCACCTCGTGGGTATATTTGTGCAAATCAGCACAGGAGATCTTTGCCAAGAGCTAGACCTTTCTTGAAGACAGGCAGGCTTGGCTTCAAGTTTCAGATTCAGTTCTTACCAACGTACACAATTGAACAAGTCTCTTTAAACTGGGAATACTAATCATGCTTACTTCAATCACTGGTATGAGAATTATAATATCTAAAATAATTACAAAAAGTAGCTTGTAAAGCATGCTATAAAGCTAAGCTATTATTATATATAAATCCAATTCAACTTATCTTTGAGCATTCTAACCTGAGAGAGTTTCAAGAACCCAAGGGACACTATGCCCTCATGCCCTTTTTAGCGATCATTTTGTGATTAGAAAAATTAATCAATCAAAAGATTGACTAAGGCAGATTAATTGATTAATTAATCAAACAAAAGATTGTTAAGGCAGCAGAGAGTTAGGAGACCAAGGTTGGCACTTTTCAAATGATGACCGATTCATGGACAATGTCATCCTATTAAGGAGACTGGAATTTCCTCTTCATAAAATGTTGCATAATTACAATTAGAACATTATTGAATAGTTTATCCTCTAGAATATGAAAGCATTTTTTTTCTTTTCTGCATAACAAATAAGTTTAAACATTTAGAGACTGAAAATAGCAAACATTTATTTTTCGAAAGCTTCTGTAGATCAGGAATCCAGGAGCAGTTTAGCTGGGTAGTTTTGGAGGAGGTTCTCTCATGAGCTACAATCAAGACTCTGGCTGCAGTTATCCCACAGATTGGCTGGGGGATGTGTCCAAGCTTATGCACGTAGCCTTTGGCAGGTCTCAGAAAAGCCCTCTTTCAAGCTCACTCCCATGGGACTTGCCACAGGGCTGCCTTCTGGCACGGCAACTGGCTTCCTTAGGATAAGACATTCAAAAGAGTAGGAGAGAGCCTCCAAGATGAAAACCAGACTTTTAGAACTTAATCTTTGAGGTTGCTGTGAGCTATGATGCGCTGGTACTCTACTCAGGGTGACAGCTGAAGACTCTGTCTCAAATAAACAAACAAACAAATACTCCCTAGTCTCAGAATCAATACCCTATCACTTCTACTGTATTCCTTTGTTATATTCGAGTCAAAAAGCCTGGCCCACACTCAACAGGAAGGAATTACAAAGGAGCATGAACAGCAGGAGGGCAAGGTGAATGGGCCTCACTGAGAGGGTGCCCCCCACAGCTTGTCCTCGTCCTCTGCACCCCTCACCATGATTTGTGCTCCCTCAAATGCAAAACGTTCTCACTTCCCTCAAAGACCTAAAAATTCTCACCCCTTGCAAAATCAGCTTAAAGTCTAGAACACCTTACATCACCTGAGCCAGGCTCACGTATGGATGTGGTTTTTACTTGTTTTCCAAGCACAACCCTTGTACAGCTTTGTGGTTTGTATATAGATCTGTGCAACAAAAGAGGCAAATTATGTGACTTTTCTTCCCACACCGAATTGTGGGACAGGCAAACATAAGATAACCCCTGCATACAGTCCTGTTCAAAGTGGGGGTAAGCTTCATGGCAACTCTGAAATTCCGACAGGCAAGTGTTGCAAGATCCTTGATTTGGTCTCAAATCTATAATGAAACAATTCCCCTTATTTCTCAGCTGTGCCATCTGGGCCCTTGGTTCCAGTTTCCTAGTCTTTTTATTTTTGCAAAATATAATAGGTATTAAAATTCTGGGACTATAAAAGCCCTGTCCTCATTCTGTACCATCTCTGTTTCTCCCCATCCAAGTGGTAATGTTTCTGTATATATCTCTTTTGAGAACAGTGTGAGTCTTGTTTAAAACATTTTGGGGTCAAATCCATTAGACAAAACCTACATCCACACATGTATTCCAAATGAATATTTATCTATCTATCTCTCTCTCTCTCTCCCCCTCATTTCTGCTTAGATGACTGAGGCCAAAACACTTTAGCTTCCTAGCGGCCCTATTGTTTGAGAGAATCTGTGCAGAACACTCTGAGTTTCTTTAAAGGGGCTTTAGTCTGACTAAAAGTTCTCAGAGGCACCAGCTTCCATCTTTTTTGAGATCTTCATAAAGAGATTTGATAGCCACACCCTGGACCTCATCTTCTGTTACATAATGTTTTCCTGGCAGTACCCTGGATGTGATCTCTGCTCAGACACTTTTAAAATTTTTATGCATGTGATTTTTCCTCCAAATTTTAATGTCCTCAACGATCTGAGTAATCTGAGAGCTTTCCAAACCATCCAGATGTGAGTTCTTTTTAACAGTCCTTCCCTTTGCTTTTTTTCTCTCTATCATCTCACATTTCACTGCAAACAGCCAAAAGAAACCAGATAGCTGAATGATTTGCTTGGAAAGCTCAGCCAGATTTCCTTAGTTCATTAGATATGTTTTCTGCTTTCCATGTTACTGCAAACAAGAGTATTGATTAATTTCTGCCCATTCTTTCAGTTTCCAATAAGATTTCTCTCCTATTTCTTTAAGCCAGGGTCCTCATAATTTAAAATTCTATGAACAATGAAGTGAGTTGGAGGCACTTGAAGATTTCACCAACACTTTTGTCAAAATTCTTGCACTATCTGCAGTTTCTATACCTTACGTAGTTCCAAAACCATTCCCTCATTTTAGATTTTGTTATGGTAGCATCCAACTTCCATGTACCAAAATCTGCATCACTGAGGCAGTAGAGTTCATTTGGCACTCAGGTGAGCAGAACCACTAGCAAAACAAATCAGTAACCATGTTCCATTTTTGTGTCATTGTACTGAAGGGTCAAATTCATGGGGGAAGTGTCTCACTTTTCAAGCTGGGATCACATGTTTATCTTCTGGCCAGAAGAAAAGCAGGACAGCTGGACTGACAGTGCCACCATGATGGCCTATGAAAGCAATGGTCTGGCCTTCAATGGAGAAGCCTATGTTATTAGCAGATGAAGCAGAAAGGGTCAGTCATTCGGTGTATACAAGCAATATTTGCCCACTACTTCTATCAAAACTCTTTATAATGGGCTGATTGATTATCAGCTATATGCAAACATTGGTAAAAGAGACTCTTAGAGGGTATGGATGCCAAAGTGTCAGGGTAATTAAGTTTTAAAGACAGTAAAGGTAAAAGATTTCACTTCTATCTCTAGCACTAAGCCATCTTCTGTAACCAGGTCAGCTCATGCTTTGCCTGGTTGATAATGTTGCATTAAACCAGGTAGTTAAAACTGGGAAGGATAGAAATGTCTTCAAAGTCACAGACTGATTAGAAATACCTAACTCCTACAGAAAATGGCCACAGACTGTCATTCTGACGCCACACAAAAGGCCAGAAGCATGGTAAACAGGGTGCACACTCAGAGCTAGGAGCTGCCGTGAGTGAAGGTAATATTCCTGGATTCGTCTCCGTCTATTCAAGTCAACGTCTTTCTTTTCTATTGCTAACACTTCTCTGCCTGTATATTTTTAAAATATTAATTCAGAACATGAATCTTTCCTTTTCCCCCTAAAATGTCTTTGGCTTTGTGATATTTTCACACAAAGGAGCTATTTTTGGTGCTCAAAAATTGCTTTTCTTCCTGCTGGCAAGAAGAATTCACTCACTACCTACTAGTGCATAACATTTATTTTGCTTAAAAAAGAGGAAAGAAAAAAGGAACCTCCCTCAAATGATATAGGAAAAAAGAGAAGAGATTACATTTTTAGAGGACAAAATTACTCCTCGTTGAATGTTTTCTGGAACAACACATGGCTGCCCATCCATTGTTTGAGAGATTTTTTCAATTATTTAAATGCCTCTTTTTTTTGTTTGCAGTTTTTGGCTGGGGTTGGGTTTGAACCCACTACTTCCAGCATATGAGGCCGGTGCCCTACCCCTTAGAGCCACAGGCACCTGCTCTATAAATGCCTCCTTAATAGCATCTATTCCACAGCCTCATTGTCTCCAGCAGGAGAAGAACAGGCAATGTACCCTCAACATTGACCATCCTTTGAGCCACACCCTTATTTATGTCCAGGGACCATCAACAGAGACATCACCCCCTTCTTTCTCTCTCTCTCTTTTTTTGTTATCGTTGCTTGCTTATTTCCTTTTTTAATCCTTATAACGTTCTGTTTCATTAATGCCCCATATCCCTATGTCAGTACTAGAAACACAGAGAGAAAATAGGCCCAAAATCAAAAGATTAGCGTTCCCTTTGGCCTAGGAACTTACTGGGTACTCCAAGACCAATATTGCCACTAAAGAGAAAAAAAAAAGTGAAAACTCTCTCAAAAAGATTTGCCAAATTTGATGTTAGAATGCATATTACAGGTCATTACTAAATAAATAATGGTTAGTATTAAAATAAATGATTTATTTTAATAAATAAGGTATCATTGTATTTTATCTCTTCCTTTAAATTTTAGGTTGCATGTTAATTTAGATCACACCAATATTTATTAGGAAACTCTATTAGCCTAAGTATTGGGTGGAAATAATCATTATTAAACATCTCTCACTGAATTTAGGCATAGAGTGATATCTCATTTTCATCAGCATTTGTGCTAGATTTTCTTAGGACTTATATTAGAAAATTCTCCAAGCCATCTCAGTTCTTAAAAATTAAAAGGGTATCATTTAGACTACTTACACTCTTGGGATACTAATTAGTGAACAACTCCTATAAAAAAATTAATGATATCTTCCAGAAAGTGTTATTAAAATAAGGGTTTTTTTTAAAGCATTCATTTGAGGAGAACTAGACTCAACTAATGAGCAGTTGAAATGACAAATTATCTTTGTATGAGGTTATAGGTTTATAGCAGGAAATAAAAGTCTGCTACTATAGACGGCCTCACAATTCAGCAATACAATAAAACAACATCCCGTGGGGATTCCATGGCACCAATTACCTGGAGCCTTTCACAGACATGACAAGGTGATCTGGTATCACGTCAAACCACTGGGAAGGATTGAGGAGGGCACCACGCTTTGCCCCATGTCCTTCCAGGATCTCAGCTTTCTCTTGCATAGATAAAGAATTTAAAGCAATATGATTCTTCCAACACTATGGACTTTTAACTCTGGGGGGTGGGGGGGGAGTCATTCCTCCACGCAGACATTTCGTATGATCCCTGCTATTTCCATTCTAATCTTACGTTTTCTTATGTCCTACACGGTTGCTCGCTGTTTGTTGCAAACTCTTCCTCATCCTCACTCCTTGCACCTGCTCTTGGCCTCTTATTTTGGACACTTGATGACTGTGCTCTCCACAGCCAAGTCTCATTCCACTTAGTATCTGTAGTCAAATGCCTAGTGCATAGCAGAAAGTAAGTGCTTGGTGAATGAATGATGTATAAAGAAAGAAAGAAGCAGTGAATGTTAGAGCGTGAGTGTCTAGTATAAACAACTCATTCTTCACATCACTGAAAAGGTCAAGAATGGGTTATTGATGATGATTTATGTTAGGTACTCTCTTAAAAACACAGTTTATGGTTCTACTTCACAAACTTAGGGCAAAGGAAACTTTTGTAGGTCTGGTTGTTCCCACAGGGAGAGTGTGACACCTTGTAAATTCTGAACTGGGCTCTCAGCTCCAAAAACCCTGATAAGTGCGTGGCTTGTATACCTGATTTTTGTGTTTACAAGTCGAAGAACATCAGAAAGATAAAGCGGAAATTAGCTCTCAATACTCCAACTTAGAGGTGACTCTTACTGTTTTATGGAGGCTTTAAATGCTGGCAATCATGGACTAACAGAAAGAATATTGATGTCTTGTCTCCCCCTCCCCCTGCCCCTACGAACTAAACATACAGCTGTTGTTTAGGGAAGTGTTGCTGTATGTGAAAGGGAAGAGAATTGTTCTGTGACTCCAAAGGCAAAATCAGGACCAAGGCAGCAGTCGCTAGACTCGAGATTTCAGTCCAGCTGAAAGAAAGCCCAGCCTTTTGACAGTGGAAGTTTGACAGTGGAAGGGGGCTTCTCCCAAAGTAGCCCATTCTGTTGGCCATCTGCAGAAATACTTGCTGTTCGTACAAAAGTTGAAAATTGACAAAAAATGTCCATGTTAAATTTGAACAATTCTGGACCACGCTGAGGCTCTTCTGCCCGTCAAGGTGATCCCGAGTGACGAGTTTCCTTCCAGGACGGTGCAGGCCGAGCTAGCCCGTCGCCTGTTCTTCTGTGCAATCCATCCTTCCGTCCCTCCACCTGTTGCCTGCCGTTCATTCTGTCCTTATCCTAATGCTCTCCCGACCCCTGTTTCCCCCACCTCATGGTATCCACAACACTCCTCCCCTGGTATCCTGCGCGCTGCTCTCCTTCCCTCCTGCGGCTCAGTCATTTTTGCCCTAACCCAGCCCCCTCTACACACACTCCAGAACACTCATATTCTGCAAGTCTGACCACCCGGTGTTCGGATATCTTTCTTCTCCATGAGACAAACTCCTTAACAATCTGAAGAATAAGTCTCTTCTCTTGTCCCTCACATTTATTTTATCTTACAGCAGGCAGTGAAGAAGCCAGCATTAGAATTAATATTCCCATTTTCTGATGAAGAAAGTGAGACCCAAGGCTCATTTATAGGCTCACACTCACACGGGTAAAGTGACAGGACCCTCACCTGTCCCTAGACGCACTGGCTCTAAGCTTGGTGCTCTTCCCACCACCAGAACTGGGACAATTATGTATTGAGGGTGTAATGTGGGAATTCTTTATTGACGACAGAAGTTTTTTTTCTGTTTTATGTATATATGATGTGATCAATCAATAAAACTAACATTGGCATCTTGGAATGTTCCTGCTACCAATCTCTTTATATGGAATAGGTGCAGCAGTCATAAATGCAGGGTACTATTATTTAAGGTAGTTAAGTTACTTTAAGATTATACAACGAAGCCAATTTTATCATGCTATTATTGCTTTTCTGTCATTTTAACTTAGACACGTTAATTTAGGAAAAGAAAGTAATTTTGAAGGCAGTAAGCCACAATGTACAGGAAAGCCTTTGCCCACTGGCTGTAATGCTCTGAAAATTAACAAAATCATCACCCTTAAAATTTTCTCTAGAGCTGAGTTGTCAGGAACATATTCTTTCTAAATTTAGCTATTGGCAAACAGTCACTCCTAAAACCAATAAAATTTAGTAATCCTTTCCATACATATTAGGGTATGTCTTTTTACTCAGTAAAACTACAATCTAAATGACTATTACTTTATGACATAAATGAATCAAGATGATTTGTACTGATGAATTAGGATAGAAACTTCAAGAAATGATCCCCAGATGTTTGTGGGAGGTAGTTCAGCGTGGGTTGAAGGAAAATCAGGGTCTAATTTCAGCCCTATATTCATGTACTGCAAGTCTTTAAGTATTCAAGCAAAATGATGAAAAATGTCACAAAAAGCCAGGCAGAAGGAGGCTGCATAAATCATCAGTCCTCAGTAGAATCTTGCTGAAGGCCAACTTTTGGTGAATAAAATAGTTATGATCACCATAAGTTCTGGGGCATAAATGTGTTAAATTTGCATAGAATTTATATAAACCTACCTAAATGATTCAAGCTACCAGAGAAAAATATATGGGCATCTCCTTTCATTATTTAAACTTTGTATACCTTGAACACGAGAGAAGTGCTTAAGAGAAACTTGTTTGCAAGGTTCTCTGAAGAATACTATTACAAAGTTCGATAGTAAAAGCTTGATTCAATAAAATAAATGTGAAAAGGGAATCTATTTGATTAATTTTAATTCAAGTACATGCATTTTTTAAAATTCTCATTGTTGAAAATGTGTCTTTTTTTCCCTCTCATTTAATTAGTTAAATATATGGTATTAAACATTATTGAGGCAGACAAGGTTAATTTCAGAAACATTATTAAGGGAAGAAACTCAGATGGACAGTGATGCTACCTTGACATCTGCTAGCTTTAGGATATGTGGCAAATACTTTAAATTCTTTCATCTTCTATTTTCTCAGTTATCAAACAAAAGATGGTGGATAGCCAACCTGATCATATAGAAAAATATATGAAGGCTTTGATAAAATTAAAAATTCCTAGAACTAAAGTGAGAGATTTTGATTTGATGGTGAGGAGAGGAGCCAGAAATCAGTATTTATTACCAGCATTGTAGATAATTCTAGAGCAGTTGGTCAGGACACCAGACTCAGTCATGCTAAACTAGAAAAAATGGAAAGATCCCTAGAGACTCCAATGGTTTATTTCTGGGTATCTTCCCTTTGATGTCGAAGCATCTTGAAACTATGTAAGATCTATAAAGATCAAGTATTTCAAGAATTTTCTGTGTTAAAATTATCACTATGTTAGGAGTCAAGGGAAAAACCTAGGTTAGAATCCTGGCGTCTCTCACTAACTTGCATTTCACTCGGCATTCATTTTAAGTTCCGCACATACCTATAAAGTGAAGACTAGTGCACTAACAAGGTCTCACAAGTTTTAAGTTATAAAAAGAAAAATGAATTTGATGTGAATCTAAGTTAAGTGACTCAAGTACATGTGGAAAATTTGTAAGAAAAACAAATTCACTGTGAATTGTTTCTTCTTGAAAGGTATTATGGAGAAAATCTCTGTTCAATTGACATGGACCTTGTGTACAGAGACTTCGTACATGTTCAATCTAATTAGGTAAAACCTAATTTTAACCTTTTTCTTAATGAAAACTTTACAAAACACCTCATACTTTTATTGTAAACCATAAATACAAGGAGTGACATCAGCAAGATGGTAAAATTAGTCCTCTAGCTTCATGCTCTGCCCTCCACCCCCTCTTACAAAGATTCAAGAAGCAATTAGCCACAGGCAAGAATACCATCATGAAGTGTTCCCTTTTCTCCACATCCACGCCAATATGGTCCTTTGGAAAGATGTCTGGAGAATACTTAGAGATCTAAAAATAGATTTGCCATTCGATCCTGTAATTCCTCTACTAGGTATATATCCAGAAGACCAAAAATCACATTATAACAAAGATTTTTGTACCAGAATGTTTATTTCAGCCCAATTTATAATTGTTAAGTCATGGAAAAAGTCCAAGTTTGCAATGACCCACAAATGGATTAATAAATTATGGTATATGTACACCATGAAATATTATGCAGCCTTAAAGAAAGGAGGTACTTTACTTCTTTCATGTTTACATGGATGGACCTGGAACATATGCTTCTTAGCAAAGTATCTC
The DNA here is from genome assembly GCA_963573935.1 of Arctocebus calabarensis. Taxonomy (NCBI): domain Eukaryota; kingdom Metazoa; phylum Chordata; class Mammalia; order Primates; family Lorisidae; genus Arctocebus; species Arctocebus calabarensis. Next base: position 1,410 of record CAUYON010039293.1, on the reverse strand, counting down.
AAGAATGGAAGAAAAAGTAGCCAATGTACTCAGCCCCACTATGAAACTAATTTATAGCTTGCATATGAAAGCTGTAACCCAATTACAGCACAAGAATATGGGGAAAGTGGCAAGGGAGGGGGGAGGTTGGGGTGGAGGGAGGATAATTGGTGGGGCCACACCTATGGTGCATCTTGGGAGAGTACAGGTGAAACTTACTGAATGCAGAATATAAAGGTCTTAACACAATAACTAAGAAAATGCCATGAAGGCTATATTAACCAGTTCGATGAAAATATTTCAAATTTTATATAAAACCAGCATATTATACCCCATGATTGCATTAATGCACACAGCTATGATTTAATTAAAAAAAAAAAGAATATCATCATGAATATCTTAGAACTCAGGAGTAAGGTTGAGACACATAATACTGCAAAACTGAGAAAAGTCACAATCAAATGATAAAAGAAAACTTTCTCTTTGATTATTCCAGCACTGCCCCAAGCAGGGACAGTGCCACACGCTGAAAATTCCCCTGGACCCACAGTTTCTACACTAGAAAAAGTGAGTTGAAGGCAGACATTCAGCTTTCCCACCATTCTGAGACCTTTTGCAGAAGACTTACTCTTGTCTCATCCCAAGGAAAAACTGGTAGTATCCACAGGACTAGACTGCCTGGGGTTAGCTAGACACAAAGCATGAGGGTGTAGCTCACAGCAGCCGGGACAGATCTTGGATCTTGGTTGTTGCTCTGCATTTCTGCCAGTGGAGGCACTGCATCAGAGAGACAAGCCAACAACATCACACTGCAGGAAACATGGCGCATGGTTCTTCCAGGCTCAAGTCCCCAGTCAGCTCCCCCACATAGTCCCAATGCTCTTTTTTTTTTCTCAGATTAGAAAGCAAATACAAGTCAGTGATTACTCCCAAAGGCAACACCTGGCCCCAATGAACCCTAGTGGTAAGAGGTAATTCAAGCAAAACTGATGTTCTCATTAAGTCTTTCTCATGCACAAAACAACTGTAGGTCAGTGAATGCCAGCATGAGTGAATGCTCATGATGCCAGCACAGGGCTCTGCTCAAACCTGGATGCTGAGCAGCAACTCCACAAAATCTTAATGCTCTACTTAAGTCTACCTTTGGCTGGGAGCCAAGTCCAAGTCCACACATATCTATGCAGTATAGCCTCTGGTACTGCCCACACTTTTGACTGAGTAGCAACCCTGGAGAGGTCATTCAACTTCACAGCCTATCACATGGCCTATTCAACAACAAATTCTATTTTTTTTTTTTTTTTTGTAGAGACAGAGTATCACTTTATCGCCCTGGGTAGAGTGCCGTGGCGTCACACTGCTCACAGCAACCTCCAGCTCTTGGGCTTAAGCAATTCTCTTGCCTCAGCCTCCCTAGTAGCTGGGACTACAGGC
>CAUYON010039291.1:0-13634 GCA_963573935.1 Arctocebus calabarensis | reverse complement strand
CCCAGCTATTTTGTTGTTGTTGTTGTTATTGCAGTTTGGCTGGGGCTGAGTTTGAACCTGCCACCCTCAGTCTATGGGGCCAGCGCCCAACTTGATGAACCACAGGTGCCACCTCGATAAATTACAATTTAAAGAGAGTCTATGTTCTGTTTTAGTTATAGAAGTATTATCAACTAGTAAAAGTCTGGAATGTGAAACATAAGTCCTAACATAAAGTTTGAAAGTCATTTTGCATCACTTCATTGGTGGGCTCCAGGGCTTCACTGGCTGAAGGGTTCCTGCAAGGCACCAGAGATGGTTCTGGCTAAGTTCTGAGTCTGCAGTTAAGATATTAGAATCCATTCTCCAGTAGTGACACAGTCATTAATTTTGCATGAGGCAAGTAGGCTTCTAGATTAGTTCCGTAGTTTCTTATCATCTCCTTTGATAGGGATGAGAACTGTGAGAGTTATAAAGTGATGTCACTTCGTAATTTATCAATTCCCATTCAGGAAGCCAACAAGGACTATTAGCCATTCTAGGAAAGATGCAAACATGTGCCCTTCTTCATATTAATACTGGATCGGGTCCTTGCCAGGTATTAGTTTAAGGGGAACTTAACAGCTCCTCAGGGTATGTAGAGGATGGAGGTTTTCAACAATTTTCTGCTGCAGTGTGACCTAGAGTATCAACTTTTAAAAATTTTTAAGTGAAAAGGGGATGGGAAAGAAGGTTATGTGGAGTTCCAGGATATATCTCCCCCTTTTATAACTTTAGTAACTGAAGTTGAAGGGTGTGATGAGAACGTCTATGTCTTGGTCTAGAGGATGAAAAAGTGAGACTCTGTCTCTACAAAAAAAAAAAAAAGGAAAGCTTGGTCATATCAAAAAAAATGTCACAAGGGAAAAAAATGAAAGTAGAGCAGAGACTAAATTGCCAGGTATTTGTCGCTGCTGCAATAAAGGCAGACACTGGACTAATGAGTGCTGCTCCCTTAAAGATAAAGATAGCAATGTTCTACATCCCACCCAGAACCAGGGAAACTCCGATGGTGGATAGCTCGGAGCACCCAGACAAAAAACTCAAGCTCCCTCCCACAGTAGTTTCCAATCAGCGACAGCCAGACTTATGCCCAGATGAATCAGAATTAACTCCTATTAGCAAAACCCATGTTCAGGATTTATTCCATGCTACATAAGGGAGCACTGCTTTAGACCTCCCAATTTTAACTGATGTTAATCTTGGCAGTGGAGAAACTCCTAAAAATTTACCCACTGGTGTTTATGGTCCTATAGCATCTGGGACTATAGGATTAATATTGGGAAGAAGCAGGCTCACCATGGAAGGACTTAATGTCCATCCAGAAATAATTGATGAAGATTATACAGATGAAATTTTAATAATGGCCTCAGCCATGACAAATATTCAATTGTCTGCAGGACATAATGTGGCTTAAATACTGATTTTACCATATTATAAAGGCAAAATAGCTCCAGTTATCAGAGAAGGTGGTTTTGGAAGTACAGGAAAACAGGTTTTTTGGCATACTTTTAAAACTGACTCTCGCCCTCAATGTAAAGTAATTTTTGAAAATAATGTTCATATTGAAGGGCTAGTTGATGCTGAAGCAGATGTTTCTACAATTGCCTCCCATACATCACCCAAGCATTGGCCTAAAGCCAAAATAAAAGCTACTTTTGTTGAGCTTGGGACAATGTTGAGCTTGGGACTAATATCGAACAAAGTACTGTTGAATCATCTTGTCAGGGACCTGAAGAGCAAGCAGCTCATATCCGCCCCTATATTGCACCTATTGCTGTAACTTTGTGGGGTCGAGACTTTTTGCAACAATGGGGAGCTATGCTTACTATCCCCATGATTTCAAAAGCTGCTAAAAATACAATGTTTAACATGGGCTATGATCCAACTCAGTCCAGCCCTTCTAGAAAGCCTGAAGTAATCCGAATTGGCCATGATAAAACAGGCCTAGGGTTCCTTCCTTATCAGAGGATTTTTTTCCTAGGGGCCTCTGCCCAGGGCTTTGCCGTTTCCTTACATTGGAAAACAGATAAACCGGTTTGGGTGGAGCAGTGGCTCCTGCCTCTGGAAAAATTAGAAGCGCTACACATTTAATTGATGAGCTATTACAAGATGCTCATATCAAACCTACAACCAGTGCATGGAATTCACCTGCATTCATAATTAAAAAGAAATCTGGAAAATGGAGAATGTTAACAGATTTAAGAAAAATTAATTCTGTTATTAAACCAATGGATTCTTTGCAGCCTGGAATTCCAAATCTAACACTAATACCAAAGCATTATCCTATAATTATAATAGACTTAAAAGATTGTTTTTTTACAATCCATTTGCAGCCAAAAGTTGCAGAGTGTTTTGCTTTTACCATTCCTTCCCTAAACAATGAAAGGCCCACTAGAAAGTGTCCGTGGAAAATGTTGCCTCAAGACATGCTTAACCACCCCACCTTGTGTCAGTTGTTTGTAGATCAACCCTTAGAAGAACTTAGAAAATCTTTTCCAGAAAGTATATGCTTGCATTATGTGGATGATATATTATTATCTCATCCTTATCCTAACCAATTACAAAAATTATACCAAGTGGCATGTTCTAAATTTAAGGAATATGGTCGTCAGTTATCAGAAGATAAAGTTCAAACTCAGGAACTTGGGAATATTTAGGGTATCGGATTAGTGCTCAAAATGTAATTCCTCAAAAAGTTCAAATTAGAAGAGACTCTCTTTAAACTTTATATGATTTTCAAAAATTATTAGGAGATATTAATTAGGTGCGACCAACATTAGGAATCCTCACTTACTCTCTCTCTCTTTTTTTTTTTTTGAGACAGAGCCTCAAACTATCACCCTGGATAGAGTGTCGTGGCATCACAGCTCACAGCAACCTCCAATTCCTGGGCTCAAGCGAGTCTCCTGCCTCCGCCTCCCAAGTAGCCGGGACTACAGGTGCCCGCCACAACGCCTGGCCATTTTTTGGTTACAGCCGTCATTGTTTGGCGGGCCCAGGCTGGATTCGAACCCACCAGCTCAGGTGTACGTGGCTGGCTCCTTAGCCCATTGAGCCACAGGCGCCGAGCCACTTACTCTCTTATTAATTTGTTCTCCATTTTAGAAGGAGATTCTATTCCTAACATCCCCAGACTACTTACCCCTGAGGCTGAAAAAGAATTATAATGGATTGAGGAACATATTCAGGATGCTCAATTAAATTGAGTTTCTCAAATTAATAAATTTTATATTTACATATTTCCTTCAGAGCACTTGTGCAAGAAACAGCTTTTGTGGAATGGTGCTTTTTACCAAACAAAGCATCTAAAAGAATGGAAACTTATATACAAAAAATAGCTTTTGTCATATTAAAAGGAAGACAATGTTTAAGACAATTAACAGGAAGAGATCCTGAAAAAAATTGTTGTTCCTTTAACTAATAACCAAATTCCTTTTTCTTTTTAATAATCAAATTTCTAATTTACTTATGTTAAATACAGATTGGCAAATTGCAATGTCAGATTATATTGAAATAATAGATAATCATTTTCCTCCTGATAAAAGAATTCAATTTCTTAAAAATACTACTTGGATTTACCAAAAATAGTAAAATTAGAACCAATTATGGATGCAGAAATGTTTTATACAGATGCTAATAAAATCTGGATATTTGGGTTCTAATATTCATAAAGTACAACAAACACCTTATACATCTGTACAAAAAGCAGAACTGTTTGCCATTATATTACTTTTAACAGAGTATCCTAATCAAGCAATTAACATTATCAGTGACTTTAAATATTCCATGCATATTGTTCAAAATATTGAAACTATTACTTTACCAATTGATACCCAAGAACTTACTTTACTATTTTCCTCCCTTCAACAATTAATTAGAAATAGGTCATTACTTATATCTCATGCTAGAGCTCATTCCAATTTACTAAGACCTATTTCCTTGAGTAATTAAACAATTGATCAATTAGTTTCAATTAGGTTCAGTCTTTTTTTATTTTTTATTTTTTTGCAGTTTTTGGCCGGGGCTAGGTTTGAACCTGCCACCTCTGGCATATGGGGCCGGTGCCCTACTCCTTTGAGCCACAGGCACCGCCAGTAGGTTCAATATTATTTGCTCAACATGAGCATGCTTTACATCATACTAATGCCCAATCTTTAAAAAAGAAGACATGGGCTTGGTGCCTGTGGCTCAAGTGACTAAGGCACCAGCCACATACACCTGAGCTGGCAGGTTTGAATCCAGCCTAGGCTTGCCAAAACAACAATGACAACTGCAACCAAAAACTAGCCAGGCTTTGTGGCAGGCACCTGTAGTCCCAGCTACTTGGGAGGCAGAGGCAGGAGAATCACTTCAGCCTAGGAGTTGGAGGTTGCTGTGAGCTGTGATGCCATGGCACTCTACCCAGGGTGACAGCTTGAGGCTCTGTCTCAACAAAAATAAAAAAATAAAAAGAAGACATGATATTTCCTGGCCTACTGCAAGAGCTATAATATGTTCCTGCCCTACTTGTCAGCCTCTAACAGCTCCTCACTTACCTATAGGAGTGACTCCTAGAGGACTATTGTCTAATCAATTGTGGCAGATGGATGTTACTCAATTTCCAGAATTTGGAAAATTAAAATATATTCATCATTCTTTTGATACCTATTCTCATTTTTCTTGGGCTTCAGCAATGACATCAGAAAAAGCTGATGCTGTAATTACTCACTTATTAGAGGCTTTTTCAGTAATGGGCAAGCCTTTAACTATAAAAACAGATAATGGTTCTGCTTATATTTCCAACAAATGCCAAGCCTTTTTAAAATTACACAATATAAAATATATTACAGGAATTCCTGGCAACAGTACTGGACAAGCCATAATTGAAAGACAGACTCAAACATTGAAAGAGATGCTTTTGAAACAGAAAAAAGGGGGAGAACAGTATAATGTAACTCCCAGAAATAGATTGTATTCAGCTCTTTTTACCTTAAATTTTTTGAATATGAATGAGCAAAATGAAATTCCAGCTTATAAACATTGGATAAAAGTCACCTCCCCTCCCTTGAATCAACCTGTTTATTACAAGGATACCCTAACAAATTCACAGGTGCTGGAACATGTTGAACGTTGGGGGAAAGGGTATGCTTATATTTCTACAGGCAATACTAAACTTTGTATTCCAGATAAGAATTTAAAGTTTCAACATGGCTCCCTGAAACACATACCAAGGAAGGAGAAGGTGAAGGAAGATAGAGTGACCATGAACCTGACAAAAATGAACTTGGAGGTGTCCAGGACAGAAAGACAGACAATCCTACCCCAGATGAGGGAATCCCCTTCAATAACTTGGGGGCAGGTAAAACAACTGACTCATCAAGCAAAAGCATTAATAAGATACACCAACAAGCAGATGAATGCAGCTAATTTATTTATAGCTATGATAACTCTTCTATCTGTTCCCAGTGAAGGACAAAAATATGAATACTGGACTTAAATTCCCAACCCTCCTTTACTTCGAGGAGTTAGTTGTTTAGAGCCTACAGTACTTATTCTATATATATATTTTTTGTTTTGTTTTGTTTGTTTGTTTGTTTTGTAGAGACAGAGTCTCATTTTATTGCCCTCAGTAGAGTGCCGTGGCATCACACAGCTCACAGCAACCTCCAACTCCTGGGCTTAAGCGATTCTCTTGCCTCTGGCTCTGGGACTACAGGAACCTGCCACAATGCCCGGCTATGTACTTATTCTATGTCAATGATTCATCATGGCTTCCAGGTCCCTATGACACCAGAGGACATTTTAAACCTAATGAAGAAGGCATGTTGATTTTTAATTACACTACTAGAGTGACTGGGCCTCCAGTATGTTTTGGAGATCACTCCCATTATCTTCATATGTCTGTCCAACCTTGGGTTAGCTTGTAAACACAAGCTGGAAGATCCAAAACAACTTTCTGAAATTTTCATGTTAAGCACTTATTCTTTAAATAAGTATCACATTGACAAGATCTCTTCTAATCCAGAAATGCCACTTAGTAAGATGTATATGTTTTCAGAAGTCCATGAATGGGTGCATTGGACTAAATGTAAAGGAGATATTTTACATATTCAAATGTAAAGGAGAATTTTCCTATGTGCTTATGAACACCACAGGTGGTGAGTTAATTGATCGGGGACCTACAACTTACTTAGAAACAACTTTTGGGTCACCTGTGCCACTTGAAATTTTTCAAAATAAAGATAAAGCAGCAGTAACTACTTCTCAGTCTATGCTTTGGAAAAATGGTGGGTTTTCACCCCCAACTCCTGGCATTGTAGCATATCCAAAACAAACACATTTGTGGAAAATTGCTGCTGCATTACAACCTCTTAAAGCGTGGACAGGAGGATTATTTCTCCATATCCACTACAGTTACCAAGAATTAAATTTATGGTAAATGAGACTAAATATGTCCAAGCTTGTTTACAATTACCTTTTGTTTGGTTAAAAGGAAATGTTACTTGGAACAAAGTAACAGGAGAACTGTCTTGTCCTACTTGTCAACTGTTTACTTGCATTAACAATTCTTTAATTTTTAATCCATCCAAAGAACAGCTGTACTTGCTGAGAACTTGTACCAGAGGGTGGCTGCCAATCAACCTGAACTGTCCTTGGCAAGAGTCCCAGGTACTTTCCACTTACAGTTGTTAGCTGACAAGGTTTTGAAGAGAAGCAGATGTTTCATCAGCCTGCTTAATGTTGCCATCTTAGGAATCATTGCTGTTACTGCAACTGCTGCTACAGCAGGAATTGCCTTAACACATAATATTAAAACTCATGGCTCGGCGCCTGTGGCTCAACAGGCTAAGGCACCAGTCACGTACACCTGAGCTGGCAGGTTTGAATCCAGCCCGGGCCCGCCAAACAACAATGACAGCTGCAACAAAAAAATGGCCGGGCATTGTGGCGTGCGCCTGTAGTCCCAGCTACTTGGGAGGCAGAGGCAGGAGACTCGCTTGAGCCCAGGAATTGGCGGTTGCTGTGAGCTGTGATGCCTCAGCACTCTATCCAGGGTGACAGCTTGAGGCTCTGTCTAAAAAAAATAAAATAAAATAAAAATAAAAAATAAAAAAAGAATATTAAAACTCAGAATGTGGTGGCCAATTGACGTAAGAACTCTGAACAGTTATGGACTGCTCAAAAGCAAATAGATGCTGAAATTTATGATGAAATGTCTGATTTAGAACAGGCTATTGTTATGTTAGGAGATGAATTGGGTAGTTTGAAAAAACAGATAAAGTTAAAATGTGATTGGAATATGACATCTTTCTGAATTACCCCTGTTATGTACAATGAAACTAAATTTCCTTGGAATAAGGTTAAAAAGCTTTTGTTAAACCATGAAAAATTAACTGCTGATATTGTTAAATTACAGCATGAAATTATACAACTTTTGAACATAAGTTAGAGAGAGTTGATGGAGACCAGATTTTACAAGGTATTGCTGATGGAATTGAACAGTTAAATCCATTACCTGAAACTAGGGACTAATTGGAAGTTCCATAGAATCATTTGCATTGCTATTAATTTTGTGTTTGATTTTACATACTGTATGTAGAAAACGTAATCAAGCTAAGCAAGAAAATGAAAGACATGCTGCAATTTTTGCTTTCATGATGAGTGATATGAATAATAGCTGCCACAAAAAGACAAAAAAGGGGGGATTATAGGCAAAAAGCCTATATGTGCCTTTAAATAGATTCATTCTGTGAGAACAGGTTTGAAGATTTTTAGTGAGTTGGGAAGGAGAGACCAGAATAGAACTACATTTTGACCTTAGGCCTGCTCGTGCAGAATGTAATACTTCGGTGAGCAAAGGCTTGGTCCTGGAGGCAGGGCTTGCAGGCAAGTCTTCTGTATATGTTAGGAATCTCTACCACTCCTGGAGAATGAATAACCACCTCCAGATAGTCTGTTAAGGTTCTAGCATTCAAGCAGCTTATTCTCTCAGAGTTTGCTTTGTGGCTTAGATTTAATTTTAGATGTAATGATGGTAAAAGATAATAGTTAATGGAGTATTGTGTTAGTTGATCATTAGATGGGTAGGTGCTGGTCTGGTGATGGTCTTGTCATGAGGTGGTCAGGTGATGACCATGAGAATCAAGTCACTAGGATATTTTATTTTATTTTATTTTATTTTATTTCATTTCATTTCATTATTTTATTTATTTTATTTATATTTTATAAATAAATATTTATAAATATATATTATAAAATAAAATATTTATTTTATTTTATTATTTTATTTTCATAGCCTCAAGCTGTCACCCTGGGTAAAGTGCTATCGCATCATAGCTCACAGCAACCTCCAAACCCTGGGCTCAAGCGATTCTCTTTCCTCAGCCTCCCACGTAGCTGGGACTACAGGCACTCAACACAATACCTTGCTATGTTTTGGTTGGAGCACTCATTGTTGTTTGGTGAGGCAGGGCTGGATTCAAACCCAGCAGCTCAGCTGTGTGTAGCTGGTGCCTTAGCCGTTTGAACCACGCCACAGATACTGAGCTGGATTTTTAAAAAATTTTTATTTATTTATTTATTGAGACAGCACCTCAAACTATTGCCTGGGTAGAGTGCCATGGCATCACAGTTCACAGCAACCTCCAACTCCTGGGCTCAGGCAATTCTCCTGCCTCTGCCTCCCAAGTAGCTGGGACTACAGTTGCCCACCATAGCACCCAGCTATTTTTTGGTTGCAGCCATCATTGTTGTTTGGTGGGCCAGGCTGGATTCAAACCCACCAGCCCAGGTGTATGTGGCTGGCACCTTAGCTGCTTGAGCTACAGGCAGCAAGCCAGCAATTTTTACAGAAACAAGTTAAAGTACCTGGCCTCCCTCTGCAAATGGATGAATACCAACCCATCTGTGGCCTCTACCATTTCCGGGCCCCCAACCATATTTTCTGGTGCACTGTGAAAGGCATGTTGCCCCACAAGACCAAGCACAGCCAGGCTGCCCTGGACTACCTCAAGGTGTTCAATGGGATCCCACAAGAAAAAATGAATGGTTGTTCCTGCTGCCCTCAGAGTTGTGTGTCTGAAGACTACAATAAAGTTTGCCTACCTGGGGCACCTAGCACATGACGTTGGCTGGAAGTACCAGGCAGTGACAGCAACCCTGGAGGAGAAGAGGAAGGAGAAGGATAAGATCCACTACTGGAAGAAAAAGCAGCTCATCAGGGTATCAAAACAGGCAGAAAAGAACATAGAGAAGAAAATTGACAAATACACACAGGTCCTCAAGACCCACAGACTCCTGGTCTGAGCCCAATAAAGACTTTATTCCTTATGTTTGGCCTGGCCTGACCTTCCTCCATCACCACCCTGGGATGTTGGGGATCCAGGGGCAGCAGTCTAGGTGCTACAGGCAACCTGAGACTTAGAAAGAAAAGGATCATAGATACTGCAAGTCTGTAAGGTTAAGTGACTCTAGGACTTGCGTCAACATAATTTATGACCTTGTTCTTGAGTTTTAGAAAATCAACCAGTTAAGTTTAAATAATTGTGGGGGAGCCCTGCCTTGTGAGTGGGGCATCTGGTTTACCTTCTCACCTGGTCAACACTATACTCTGCATCTGGTAGTATGAGAAGATGCTTGAGGGGATAGTATAAGCTTGGTGTTGTATGAAGTATTTATAGATGCACAGACTGGGGAAGCAAGATGTGCAACAGGAGGTTACAGTCATCACCTTGCTCCTTCCCTGTATTCTGTTACCCAGGAACAAATAAAAGAAAAAATAGAAAAGAAAAAAAGAACGAGAAAGGAGGGACACTTTGTGTTTTTTCCAGGGCTATACATAATCTAAAGCAGTTAATGAATTCTGTAAATGAGGGAGGATGATTGTTAATGTAGAAGAATCAGGGTGAGCAAGGAGAATATCACCCATATAATGGACAATATAAGCAGTAGGAAATTGTGCATGAGTTGTCTAAATTGTGGCAGCAATAAATTCTTAACATAAGTCAGGGCTATCAGCTATCTCTTGCAGAAGGACTGTTTACTGATATCACACAGGAGTTCTAAAATTAGAAGGTAAACTGAAAGAAAAATGTTTACAATTGCCAAGGTGAAGTGGGATAGTAAAAAAAGCAAACTTTTCAGTTTATAATCACTAAACTGTTGTTTATAATCACTAAGTTTATAATCGCTAAATGTGGAATAGCTGTTGGGGATGAAATTTTTAGTTAAAGAAGTCTTATAATTTTCAGAGGTTTTTTTTTATTTTTTTCAGAGTTTTATTTTATTTATTTTTTATTTTTTATAGAGACAGAGTCTCACTTTATCGTCCTCGGTAGAGTGCTATGGCATCACTCAGCTCACAGCAACCTTCAACTCCTGGGCTTAGGCGATTCTCTTGCCTCAGCCTCCCTAGTAGCTGGGACTACATGTGCCCACCACAACACCTGGCTATTTTTTTGTTTTTGCAGTTTGGCCGAGGCTGGGTTTGAACCCACCACCTTCGGTATATGGGGCCAGCACCCTACTCTATGAGCCACAGGCACCACCCTATTTTCAGAGTTTTACTAACAGTTCTAGGGTATTGCAAGTAGAACGAGTAGGGAGAAATTAAAGTGAGGCAATTTGAGGCGGCGCCTGTGACTCAAAGGAGTAGGGTGCCGGTCCCATAAGCCAAAGGTAGTGGGTTCAAACCCAGCCCTGGCCAAAAACTGCAAAAAATAAAATAAAATAAAGTTGAGCAATTTTTATATCAGGAGAGATAGCGATGGAAATTTTGAGTAGTATGAGCCATGACTTTTATTTATTGATTAATTTATTGATTTATTTGGACATAATTAGAGTCAATTACTCTTGGCAAAATAAAAAGACCTTCTATAGGCTGGGTGTGGTGGCTCATGCCTGTAATCCTAGCACTCTGGGAGGCTGAGGTGGGTGGATTGCTTGAGCTCACCAATTTGAAACCAGCCTGAGCCAAACCAAGACACCATCTCTATAAAAATAGAAAAACTGAAGCAAGAGTATTGCTTGAGCCCAAGAGTTGGAGGTTGCTGTGAGCTATGATGTCACAGTACTTGACCCAGGGTGACAGCTTGAGACTGTCTCAAAAAAAAAGGCTCGGCGCCTGTGGCTCGATGGGCTGGGGCACCAGCCACGTACACCTGAGCTGGCGGGTTCGAATCCAGCCTGGGCCCGCCAAACGACAATGATGGCTGCAACCAAAAAAAAAAAAAAAGCCTTCTATAGATAAACTACTGCATCTCAATGCATCTCAAAAAGTTTCATGGCTCAGCACCTGTGGCTCAACGGGCTAAGGCGCCAGCCATGTACACCTGAGCTGGCGGATATGAGTCTAACCTGGACCCACCAAACAACAATGATGGCTGCAACCAAAAAAAGGCCAGGTATTGTGGTGGATACCTTTAGTGGAGGTAAGAGACTCGCTTGAGCCCAGGAATTGGAGGTTGCTGTGAGCTGTGATGCCACAACACTCTATCCAGGGTGACAGCTTGAGGCTCTGTCTCAAAAAAAAAAAAGAAGAAGAAGAAGTTTCACAGTACTTTTAGGTGAAGGTCCATAAATGCCTATTGGGATAGCCTGAGGGCCCATTTCTGGTGGTGGGACTGAGGTTTAGTCCTGTGTTGCCTTTGGGGCTTTGAACAATTGGGAAAAATAGACATTGCCCCTGCTGTTAGATGGGCTGGGGCTGGCCCCTTGACCAATTTTCCGAAATTGGATTTTCATGTAACTGATTTGTGTTAAGTTAAGTTAGCATTATTCTGAATCCAGCCTGGGCCCACCAAATCCCTCTGCATGCCCTTCTGTCCACGAAAATGTCATATTATTGTTGATCTGTGGCCCGTGGGCTCAATTCTTGAATCTCCGAGACCAAGGAGTCACTGAAGAAAAAAATTGATGTCAGAATACAGAGGCTTAATATGAAGAATGTAAGTTCACAGTGAAATTCAGAGAAATCTAGAAATGCTAGAGAAGTGGTGGTTTGATAATCTTTAAACATTTGAATTTCAACAATAGGTTTAAGATTAATTTTATCTGTCAAAGAATACAAAAATCACTTGAATAAGAGGGCATTTGAGATTTTTGTTTTTCTGATAAGTTACTTAATGTAAGTGCTCACACCCATTTCCTTTGCTTTAGAGCTCTTTTTATGTATTTTGCTTGTGAAATATAGGCACATGACATGTACAGACACACAAATATAAAGACATACAGACTTTGTTTGCTGGCTTTTAAAGATTTCTAAACATATATTTTTATTCAGATTATTATTATTATTATTATTATTATAGAGACAGAGTCTCACTTTATTGTCCTCGGTAGAGTGCAATGGCATCACACAGCTCACAGCCAACATCCAACTCCTGGGCTTAAGCGATTCTCTTGCCTCAACCTCCCAAGTAGCTGGGACTACAGGCACCTGCCACAATGCCTGACTATTTTTTGTTGCAGTTTTGCCAGGTCGGGTTTGAACCTGCCACCCTCGGTATATGGGGCTAGTGCCCTACTCACTGAGCCACAGGTACCGCCCCAGATTATTAATGTTTTTTTTTTAGAGACAAGTCTCACTTTATTGCCCTTGGTAGAGTGCTGTGGCCTCACTGCTAACAGCAACCTACAGCTCTTGGGCTGAGGTGATTCTCCTGCCTCAGCCTACCGAGTAGCTGGGACCACAGGCACCCGCCACAACGCCCAGCTATTTTTTTTTTTTTTGCAGTTTGGCTGAGGCTGGGTTTGAACCTGTCACCCTCAGTATATGATGCTGGCGTCTTACTCACTGAGCCATAGGCACCGCCCCAGATTATTAATTTTTAAATTACCTAATTTCTGTATTTTAGTAATTCACCTAGGTTTAATACTCAACAAATATAGAAACACTAAATTTCTTGAGAAAAAAATTAGAACTAATGAAAATTAAAGTTTTCAGCGGGCAACCAAAATAAAGTAGGTGGACCACACTGATTGGGGACAATAGGTGTCAGGTGTGTGACAGCAGAAGACTCAAGACTCCCAGGAAAATCTCCTGGCAGCAATGCTAGGAGTGTTGGAGCATTGCACTTCCAGTCCCACCCATCCAGGTGAGCGCTAGGCTTCCCCAGCAGTACATAGCACTTACCAGATTAGTCTAGGGATCCCCTAGTGGTCACCTTTTAAACTATTTAAAGTTGGCTCAGCGCCTGTGGCTCAATGGGCTAAGGCGCCAGCCATGTACACCTGAGCTTGCAGGTTCGAATCCAGCCCAGGCCCGCCAAACAACAATGATGGCTGCAACGAAAAAATGGCCAGGTGTTGTGGCAGGTGCCTGTAGTTCCACCTACTTGAGAGGCAGAGGCAAGAGACTCGCTTGAGCCCAGGAATTGGAGGTTGCTGTGAGCTGTGATGCCACGGCACCCTATCCAGGGTGACAGCTTGAGGCTCTGTCTCCAAATAAATAAATAAATAAATAAATAAAATAAACTATTTAAAGTTAATTGGGTTGGGCTCAGTGCCTGTGGCTCAACGGGCTAGGGCGCCAGTCACATACATTTGAGCTGGCAGGTTCAAATCCAGCCCGGGCCTGCCAAACAACAATGGTAGCAGCAACCTAAAAATGGCCGGGCATTGTGGCAGGTGCCTGT
>CAUYON010039289.1:0-31070 GCA_963573935.1 Arctocebus calabarensis | reverse complement strand
AACGCCCGGCCATTTTTTGGTTGCAGCCATCATTGTTGTTTGATGGGCCCGGGCTGGATTCGAACCTGCCAGCTCAGGTGTACGTGGCTTAGCCCATTGAGCCACAGGCACCCGAGCCATGTCTTCAGTTCTTAAGGTTCCCATGTCAAGTAAAACTTAGTTAAATACAGTTGTTGTGCCTCAGCACCTGTGGCTCAGTGGCTAGGGTACCAGCCACATACACCATAGCTGGTGGGTTCGAATCCAGCCCAGGCATGTCAAAACAACAATGAAAACTACCATAAAAAAAAAAATAGCCGAGCATTGTGCTGGGCGCCTGTAGTCCCAGCTGAGGGGAGGCTGAGGTAAGAGAATTTGCTTAAGCCCAAGACTTTGAGGTTGCTGTGAGCTGTGACACTACGGCACTCTACCCAGGGTGACAAAGTGAAACTCTCTCAAACCGCCCCCCCAAAACATTTGTTGTATTTTTTTCTTGCTAACCTGTCTCTTGTCACAGGAGTGCCAGTCACGACCTTTGAGATGGGTGAGGACCAGGTGTTATTTTTACACACACACTCCAGTCTTGGAAGGGTCCCGGCGTCCAACACGAGCAGAATGGATAAACAGGCCTTGGTATCATCACGGAGAGGGATCCAGGCAGAAAGGTTCCTCTACAATCGGTGCACATTTCTGTAAGTGTGCTATACCTAAATATAAGGTTTATTACAAGGAATATCGGATAAACACCTCTGCTTTCTAAACATTCTTTTATTTTTTTATTTTTGAGACAGTCTCACACCATCACCTTGGGTTGAGTACTGTGGCGTCATAGCTCACAGCAACCTCAAACTCTTGGGCTCAAGTGATCCTCCTGCCTGAGTAGCTGGGACTACAGGCACCTACCATGACACCTGGAAAGTTTTTCTATTTTTTTTTTTTTTTGAGACAGAGCCTCAAGCTGTCACCCTGGATAGAGTGCTGTGGCATCACAGCTCACAACAACCTCCAATTCCTGGGCTCAAGCGAGTCTCCTGCCTCCGCCTCCCAAGTAGCTGGGACTGCAGGCACCCGCCACAACGCCTGGCCATTTTTTTGGTTGCAGCTATCATTGTTGTTTGGCGGGTCTAGGCTGGATTCAAACCCACCAGCTCAGGGGTACGTGGCTGGCGCCTTAGCCCGCTGAGCCACAGGCGCCGAGTCATAGTTTTTCTATTTTTAGTAGAGGTGGGGTCTCATTCTTGCTCAGGTTGGTCTTGAACCAACAATCCACCTGCCTTAGCCTCCCAGAGTGCTAGGATTACAGCCGTGAGCCACTTGCACCCGGCCTCTAAACATTCTTTTAAAGAAATGACTGTATCTTAAGCTCCATTGTTTTGAATTAATAGCAATATAATGGGTTCATTCACTCTCACCCACCTCAGCATGCACTAAAATCAACAAGAGTGAAGCAAGGCTTTGGCACGGTCTGGGCATGTCTCTTCTTCGCGATGGTGGCAGGATTCCTGCCAGCCTGTGTTGCAATCGGCATTGCCTCATGAGACACTTATACTGACAGGGGTGTGAAAGCCTGCCCTCCAAAGCAGAAGCTGAGCTACAAGTCGTGCATCTGAATTTTGAGAAAATGTAGTTCCTGAGCAAAGTGGGGTGACCGAGAGGGGTTCAACGCTGGCTCTATTTTGGCCCACTCCTTAAATGGAAGATGTCAGCTCCCTGTGAAGCAATCGTGGTAATCAGCTGACACTTCCTCCTGCAAGGCGGCCAGCACCTCCCTGGGCTCTGCCTGCCCCGCCTGGCTGACTGGAGCTGGTGCAGGTCCCCAGCGTGGTCCTCCTTGCCTACATTGTTCCCCAGGCCAGGAAGGTGGAGCAACCACAGGTTCCTGTCACAAGCTGAGCCAACAGAAGCGTTCCAGCTGTCTTGAAAATTGGCCTAAACCTTCTGGTTTCTTTTCTTTCTTTTTGCAGTTCTGGCTGGGGCTGGGTTTGAACCCACCACCTCCGGCATATGGGGCCAGTGCCCTACTCCTTTGAGCCACAGGTGCTGATCAGCCTTCTGGTTTCTTTGCCATATTCTGCGGGTGCCAAATGTCTGGAAATCCTCTAAAATGGCTTTAAAATAAAACAACCTTGCTGAGGTTTCATTTAATATAATAAACAGCATCCATGCTGTAAAGGGTATGATCTCAGGAGTTTCTAGAAGATAAATATAACCATAACACCATGGCTACAATCAAAACAGAAAACACTGACAAGTTTTCTCAAACCCCATTGCAGCACCTCCCTCACCATGTTATTCTCACTATAGATTAGTTGACATTTTCTAGAATCATCTGGCCTTTGAATAAGTGAGTGTGGTGACAGACCCAGCCTAAGCATATCTCATACCTGGGCACACACATTCTCCTGCAGCTGCATGGCAAAGCAAATGGCCTTAGGTGGCTCCAGAGCATGTCCTGAAGCAGAGTCAGACCAGCCTGCCGGGAGGGCTGCCTTGAAGGCTCTGCACACCAGGGGGCGCCCAGGACGCTGCCCCTCCCCTGAGCAGGCACCTGAGGCTGCACAGCTACAATCTGGACCCGCCCACGTGGCTGCATTTCACCTAACCACCTAACTTTAAAGGCCGGATCTCCTAAAAAGGTCATAGGCTGAGGTTCTGGGGCTTAGGGTGTCAGTAAATGAATTTTTCAGGGACATAGTTCAGTTCATAAACCCCCACAAAGGTGGGAGATTTGTGAACTCCTCCTGTGGGCAGAGGGTCAGCTTCCTCGGTGGGACTCAGACCAGGGATGAGAAAACCCTATTGGTTCCAGAGGGAATCCATCAGCTCCTGGGAGGCTTACTCAGCACAGTTATCTGTGAGTTCTTTTTTTTTTTTTTTTTTGAGACAGAGCCTCAAGCTGTCACCCTGGGTAGAGTGCTGTGGCATCACAGCTCACAGCAACCTCCAATTCCTGAGCTCAAGCGAGTCTCTTGCCTCTGCCTCCCAGGTCGCTGGGACTACAGGGGCCCGCCACAACGCCCGGCCATTTTTTGGTTGTAGCCGTCATTGTTGTTTGGTGGCCCGGGCTGGATTCGAACCCGCCAGCTCAGGTGTACGTGGCTGGTGCCTTAGCCCGTTGAGCCACAGGCACCGAGCCTATCTGTGAGTTCCTAAACTTGCCTTTTGCCATTGGCCTTCACCTTTCTGTGGAGTAAATGACGGTAACAACTGAGGAGCTTTTGCTGGAAGCTGAAAATGTGAAGCGCAGTGAGTTATAACAAATGTGGTTACTTGCAAATAGGTGGATGCAGGGAGACAGGGCTGGGAAGGGAACTCTCGACCAGGTGGGCCAGGAGAGGAGGTGGCTCCTTTTCATTGTACTCTTTGTAAAAACCTTTTTTTTTTTATGTTCCCGCAATTAAGGTAACAGTAAAATCAGATAACTATAATTATCACAAAGAGGCATTCATTATGCCCTTTTAAATCAGTGTTTATAAACTTCTCTTGGGCATATAAAGGAGACGTGCCCAGGGCCCGTTGTTTAAGACAAAGTCATCCCAAGGGTGGGCAGAAAAAGCAGGACGCCGGCTCCTGCCCCTTCAGGGCAGCTGATAGGGGAATTTGCTGGGCTCCGCACTTTTCCAAATATAACCTTCTGCCAAGTTTTCTCGGCAAAGTAGCCTTATGACCCAAAGGAAACAGACAAAGGCGAGTTCTTACAGGAAAAGGACTCACAGACCACAGGGCCCAGCGGGAACTAGGAAGATGTTCCCCTCTGCTCTGCTGGGGAGATAAGACGTTCCGTGTGTGGAAGTACTTTCTACTTCACGCCTCATAAATCGAACAGAACACAAAATAAAGATATTGGAAAGAGTTCTTGTCAAAGAGCAGCATTTTTATGAAGAAAGAACAGTCAGGGGTTCCCTTTTGTTCCCGTTAGTTTATGACGAGACTGCAAGCTGCTTGTTTGAGGGTCAAAGCTCCTCCACAGATAGGTTTTGTTAGCTGGTGCATTATGTTAATAAATAGATACTTGGCCGGCTCGGTGGCTCACACATTAATCCTGGCACTGTGGGAGGCTGAGGCAGGTGAGTGGCTTGAGCTCAGGAGTTTAAGACCAGCCTGAGCAACAGCGAGACCCCATCTTACTAAAAATAGAAAAACTAGCTGGATGTGGTGGGTGTCTGTAGTCCTAGCTACTCGGGAGGCCGAGGCCAGAGGATTGCTCAACCCAAGAGTTTGAAGTTTCCATGAGCTATGATGCCATGGCACTCTACCCAGGCACAGAATGAGACTCTGTCTTAAAATACAAGAAAAAAAAAATCTCTATATATATACACACAAATATATTTGAATAAGTTACCAAACTTGAAAAATGAGATTTAAGGAAAACATCTGCATTTTTGGGTTTTTTCCGCAAAGGAAGGCCTGGCAATGTTGGGTCCCACAGGTAATAACACCCCTTTCCACCCTCCCACCCTGTGAGAGGCTGGGGGGCCACACCCTTCCAGTTGATGGCCCCTGTCTGTACTGGCCCTTCTCTCTCTCATTGGGATGACTATAATTGGCCAATTTTCACCCCCCTTGTTGTGTGGTTTCACTTACAGGGAAGAGGTAAACAAAATAAATTTATGCCCATATGTCCCCTGTCCCCTGCCAAGAGGGAAAATGGTAAATACAGGTCTTGTGTTTCAAGATAATTGGGCAAATGCATGTTTTGTTTTTGGTTTTTGCAGTTTTTGGCCAGGGTTGGGTTTGAACCCTCCACCTCTGGCATATGGGGCTGGTGCCCTACTCCTTTGAGCCACAGGTGCCACCCAATGCCTGTTTTTTTAGAAGCAAAGACAATGCTTGATATGACATAAATTTCTTGGTCAGTTTGCACCTAGGCGTTACATGGCTGCAGCCTGAAGACACCTGTTTGCACCTGGAAACCCTGGGCAGTGAAGTCCAGGAGCTTCGCTAACCACAGCGAGCCGCACAGCGAAGGAGGCACGCACAGCGAAGCCATCTGAACAGGAGTAAGATCGGAGGCTGAAAAGCTACCTGTGGTCCTTCCCATGTCCTCCGGCTTCCACCGCAGATGACCTCTGACTTCTAGACTGGACTCCACGTGAGAACCATCCTCAGCTTTTAGCCTCTGATTCCTCATCTTCTGCAAAGCTGAACTCACTCATCTTCAGGTGAAGGTCTTTTAGAGAAACCCAGTGGCAGCGAAGGGGGCATCTCGCACCCAAGGTGGTTTGTTGTTCCTGCATCACTGGGTCTGTGGGACCTGCGGACTGGACTGTCCTGTTCTGGGACACTCACATCACAAACTCTGAAGGGAATGGAAGTTACAATAACCAGCATCCGTCATAGTACAGCCTGAGCCGAGGCTTGTTAAATCTAATTCCAACTAATACTTGTTTCAGGCTAAGAAGCTGACGACCACCCAGGCAGCTAAAGAACTAGGTTGTATCAGTGTCCAAGACTTTTCTGATAAAAGTTAGAAAACCATTAACAGTTTTTTGAACCTGAAATGGTCTGAACATTTAAGTTAGAGGTAATAAACTGCAAAGGAATGCTTTCATCCCTGGGGAGCTGGGTGGGGAGTTAGGGTGGGCCAGGCTTTCTTTTTTAAATGTTATTCATGTTTGCACGAATGTGTCTGTTTAAGAGCTGATGTTTCTCCATTCCTGAGAGAGAATACAGAACAGTCTCAAGACACTTGACAAAACCCTGATGATGATAATGGCAGGAGTGGGTGAGGGCAGGGACCACCCAAGCACCCTGGAGAGGAGGGGATGAACGAGCTTCATGGTTCCTTTAGGGCCCAGAAGGGATCTAAGGGTTAATTTTGCACAGGTGGAATCATCGGCTCTCGGGCCAACGAGAGAGAAAATACAGTAAGGACAAAGCACCAAAGCAGGGCACAGTCGGGATGAGTTCCGTGTGGACCGACCGAGAAATGTGTGTGTCTGCGTGTGTGTGTGTGTGTGTGTTGGGCACCAGGTGTACTGGCAATCATCAGAATCGGATGGGCCAATCCTATCCGATTCTAGGGAAGACGAGCTTATTTATTTAACTTTCCATTGTGGAGAATGTGCACCGTACACAAAAGTCAACAGAACAGACCAGCCCCACCAGCCCCACCCCTGCCTATCTTAATGCAAATTTTAAAGATAATATCATTTCATTTGTTAGCTCTAAAAATAAGGACGAGCTTTAATATAACAACAATATAATTATTAGACACAAATTAACAATAATTTCTTCATATCACCGTATACATTTCTAATTGTCTTATAAACAACATAATTTTTTACGTTTGTTTGAATCAGGATCCAGATAAGATTGATGCTGTGGTCAGGTTGCCAACTGTGTGTCTCTTTAATCTGTACTTTTCCGTCTCCTCTCTTCTATTTTCTTCTTACAAGGTACCTGTTGAACAAACCAGAGTTTATTTTATTTTTATTTTTATTTTTTTGTAGAGACAGAGTCTCACTTTATCACCCTCTGTAGAGTGCTGTAGTGTCACAGCTCACAGTGACCTCCAGCTCTTGGGCTTAGGCGATTCTCTTGCCTCAGCCTCCCGAGTAGCTGGGACCACAGGCGTCCGCCACCACACCCGGCTATTTTTCTGTTTTGCAGTTTGACGAGGCCGGGTTTGAACCCGCCACCCTCGGTATATGGGGCCGGCGCCCTGCTCGCTGAGCCACAGGCGCCGCCTTGGAGTTTATTTTTCACTGGCGTTTGAAGTAGAAGAACACACAGATGAATGAGTAACAGACCTCGCCCCCAGTCCTGCCACTGCAGCAGGTTGCTCTCCTCCGCTGTGTCCCTGACTAGTAGCCCTGGAACTGCGGGTCGTCTCCTTTCTCCCCCAGGCCGGCGCCCTCGGGACACAGGACTGTCTCTTGCTGGTTTAGCGGGTCGCTGGGCGCTTATAGGATTCCTCATGTCTCAGTATCCCTCACTCCGGCTCCCTGGGGTCCCTACCAAGTGAACTTCCCGTGTCTGAGTCCTTGTTGCACTTCTGAATTCTTTTCTCTTCCAGTCTTCTGCCGGACGATCTCGGTGCTCGGTGCTCGGTTGTTCCAGACAAAAGCGAAGTATCGTCCCGGCCCCTCCTCCTTTGATCGCGCTCCATCACGGCCCACTTCTCCCTCTCTTTACACCTGTCCCACGTTACCATCGTCCCTTCCCCAGACTTTCGCCTCTGCCTCTTCACTGCCTCGCTGACTGCAGCCTCCAGCGAGATCTTTAACCGTGTTAATCGCGCCGCAGTGCTCTCCGCTGAATGGTAACATTTACGGAGCATCTCCTATGTGCTATAATTTGTTCTGAGCATGTTGTATGTATCAAATTCATTTAAACCACACACACACCCTGGGACCTTCGAGTTATTATTATCCTGTGTCTCAGAAGCGGAAGCCAAGGCATGCAACAGTTAAACAATTTGCCACTCTCTTTGGCCCCTGGTGGGGTGACTTACCCCTTCCGTCTACAGACACCGGATGGCGACCTTTTTATGTTGCCAGACTGCTAGTGCAAACTATTTTGTTAGACTTATTGTAGTTTTAAAGGAGTTTCTAATTCTCTTCTGAATTTTTTTCTTTTGTGTTTTAAACAGATTCTCTCTACTCCTGTAGCTACTGCTACTACATATGTTTTCAAAACGACTGGAGAATTATTCAGATATAACAGGGAATTAAAAAATTCACAGCTGGCTTATAATTAAAGCAAGGAAATACTTGATGATGCACAGAGAAATAATGAATCAAATTGCTAGGTCCTCTTGGAAACAAAACAATTAAAAATTTAAATAAAGGCATGAAGAAGGAAATGACATAAAATTGTAGTTATTTAACAATGAGATTCCATGATCCCCTAAGGGTAAAAAAAAAGAAATGATTTTGTTATTCAAGGTCTCCCTTGGATACAATATAACAGAGAGGATCCCTGGGCGAAGGGATTGAATTTGAATTACTTAAAGTTCATCAAATCAAATTAAGTGCAATCCAGGAAGAGAATGAAGACTGAACCAGAGAATCTAACTGCGTTATAAATGTCTAAAATAACATCACTGAGGGAGGGAGGGGAACAGGGGCTGATCCAAGTAACTTGGGCAGTCAATGGAGTCTGTAAGACTAAGGCAGAAGGGGGCCAGGCACGTGGCTCACACCTGTAATCCCAGCACTCTGGGAGGCCAAGGCAGGTGGGTTGCCTGAGCTCACAGGTTCGAGACCTGCCTGAGCAAGAGCCAGACCCTGCCTCTACAAATAGCTGGACATTGTGGCAGGTGCCTGTACTATCAGCTACTTGGGAGGCTGAGGCAAGAGAATAGCTTGAGCCCAAGAGTTTGACGTTGCTGTGAGCTATGACACCATAGCACTCTACCGAGGGCGACAAAGTAAGACTCTGAGTCCCTAGTGCTCAAAGCTGGAATAATTTAAGCTATAAAATGAAGTTAAGATCAACCAAAGTAGTGGTAAAGTTGAAAATAAGCAACTGAGTCCATACTGATATAAATAAATGATGAATAAATGAATTAATGGCAGAGAAGATACAAATCTCCCAGGCAGAATTCCAAGGGAATTATGTAGACGGTCCAGCCTCAAGGGGGGAGAACACAACTCCCACTTCTCACGTGTGGGCTGCACGTGGCGGCTCCCTTCCAAGGAGCGCAGTAAGAATTGGGGAAATAAATGAAAGAGTAACTTCGGAGAGGAGGGATCTGAAGATACTAGCAGGTGACCAAGGTCAACATCAACAGCCACCGTCACATTGAAAGTGAACCACTGAAATAGAGTTAAGCAGAACTTCATCTCTTCTGCCCCGAGCCCCATAATTACAATTCAACCACGAGAAAAACGCCAGACAAATCCCAACAGGGGCATCCTGACCAACATTCTCAAAAGTGTCAAGGTCATCAAAAACAAGGAAAGCTGAGCAGGGCCTGTGGCTCAAAGGAGTAGGGTGCTGGCCCCATATGCTGGAGGTGGCGGGTTCAAACCCAGCCCAGGCCAAAAAAATAAAAAATAAAATAAATAATAATAATAAAGGAAAGCCTGAAAAATCATCATAGTGCTGAGGAATGTGCAGGAACACGACCACCAAAGGTAATAAATGGAGCAGCTGGCTCGGCGCCTGTGGCTCAACAGGCTAGGGCGCCAGCCATGTACACCTGAGCTGGCGGGTTCGAATCCAGCCTGGCCCGCCAAACAACAATGACGGCTGCAATAAAAAAAAAAAAAATGGTCGGGCATTGTGGCGGGCACCCGTAGTCCCAGCTACTCCGGAGGCGGAGGCAGGAGACTCGCTTGAGCCCAGGAGTTGGAGGCTGCTGTGAGCTGTGATGCCACAGCACTCTATCCAGGGTGACAGCTTGAGGCTCTGTCTCAAAAAATAAACGGAGCAGCCGGGACAGAATCCTAGGAGAGAGTAGAAAACATTGTTAGGTTGAAAACTAAGGAAGTGTGAACAGACTATGGGCCGTGTTTAGTAATGACGTGTGAATATTGCTTCATTAACTGTAGAAATGTGCCACACCAAGGAAAGATGTCAGTAACGGGGGTCTGTGTGCAGGGAGCTTTACACTAGAGTTTTTCTGTACATTTAAAACTGTCCCCAAGGCTTGGTGCCTCAATGGGCTAAGGTGCCAGCCACGTACACCTGAGCTGGCGGGTTCAAATCCAGCCCCGGGGCCCGCCAAACAACAATGATGGCTACAACCAAAAAATGGCCTGACGTTGTGGCAGGCGCCTATAGTCCCAGCTACTTGGGAGGCAGAGGCAGGAGACTCGCTTGAGCCCAGGAATCGGAGATTGCTGTGAGCTGTGATGCCACAGCACTCTATCCAGGGTGACAGCTTAAGGCTCTGTCTCAAAAAAAAAAAAAAAACAAAACAACCTGCTCCTCCCCCCAAAAAAACAAATAAAATAACATAATAAGCAAAGTAAAAGAAGGCAAGTTAAGAGAGTTACATGACACATGCTTAGATGCTACCCCGTAGAGGTTCCACAATTTCTGGCTAAACTTACACTAACCATCCACATGGACAACTCAGATTTCAGAGGCAGAAGTGCTGAGCTCAGGGTCACCTGGTTCCACCGCTGGCAGTGGTGAGACCAACTGCAGGAATTCCAAGGGAGCTCCGCTTGGTGTGGAGAGACAATTTTGACCCATCTACCACCCCTGCAAGAACCTAAAAAGTAAGAAAGGTTTCTTTCTGGAAACTTCTCTTAGGGACGTAGATTCTCTGTAAGAAAAATGCAGTGAAAGTAAGGAAAATTAGTCTGTAAACAAAGTTCTGCAGGATGACTTTGAGGTAAAGCATTTTGAGAGTAACTTCTGATTTATCTGAACTGAATCTTTAGTCCTCGTTGGAGCTATTGATGGACCTTTTTTTTTTTTTATAATCCGAAGACCTCACTGAGGCAAAGTTTGTGAATGTAACTGTGGAAAATACGTCACATTTTTCTCACCAATGCAAATGGCTTTACATCTCCTTGACTTGCCCTGGGAATCTATTACTCTACTAATCTGTCACTGGATCTTCACAGGTACCTCAAATGCTGTGGGCAAGGAGCCATCAGCCTTGCAGAGAAGGGGTAGCAGGATGGGGAGCTTCCTTGCCAACTCCAAGCCTCATGCTATGCTGATATTTTATGCTGTTTTTTTTTCTTTCTGAGACAGAGCCTCAAGCTGTTGCCCTGGGTAGAGTGCTGTGGCAACACAGCTCACAGCAACCTCCAACTCCTGAGGTGAAGCGATTGTCCTGCCTCCGCCTCCCAAGTAGCTGAGAGTACAGGTCTCCACCACAACGCCCGACTATTTTTTTTTTTGGTTGTAGCCGTCATTGTTTGGCAGGCCCAGGCTGGATTTGAACCTGCCAGCTCAGGTGTATGTGGCTGACACCTTAGCCACTTGAGCCATAGGCGCTGAGCTTATTTTTTTTTTAATAAAGACATTTATGTATATATTTATTTTTTATTTTTTTTAAGACAGAGTCTCACTTTGTAGCCCTGGGTAGTGTGCCATGGTCGCTCACAGCTACCTCAAACTCCTGGGCTCAAGTAATCCTCTTGCCTCAGCCACCTGAGCAGTTTGGGCTACAGGTGCCCCCACCACAAAACCCAGTTATTTTGTTTTTGAGACAGGGTTTCGCTCTTGCTCAGGCTGGTCCTGAGCTCCTGAGCTCAGGCAATCCACTTGCCTTGGCCTCCTAGAGTGCTAGGATTATAGGTGGGAGCCACCATGCCCAGCCCTATGCTGATATTTTAAGGTTGAGTTTTTTTTTTTTTTTTTTTGGAGGCAGAGCCTTAAGCTGTCACCCTGGATAGAGTGTTGTGGCATCGTAGCTCATAGCAACCTCTAGTTCCTAGGCTCAAGCGAGTCTCTTGTCTCCGCCTCCCAAGTAGCTGGGACTACCGGTGCCCGCTACAATGCCCAGCCATTTTTTTGGTTGCAGCCGTCATTGCTGTTTGGCGGGCCCAGGCTGAATTCAAACCCACCAGGTCAGGTATACATGACTGGTGCTTTAGCCGGTTGAGCCACAGGTGCTGAACCAAGGTTGACCTTTAAATGAATAGTTTCATAAAATATTTAAAAGAATTGATTCTTGGGTGGCGCCTATGGCTCATCGAGTAGGACACCAGCCCCATATACAAAAGGAGGCGGGTTCAATCCCGGCCTCAGCTGAACTGCAAAACAGAAAAATAGTTGTGGCGGCGCCTGTAGTCCCAGCTAGTTGGGAGGCTGAGGCAAGAGAATCGCTTAAGCCCAGGAGTTGGAGGTTGCTGTGAGCTGTGATGCCACAGCACTCTATCCAGGGTGATAAAGTGAGATTCTGTCTCTACAAAAAAAAAAAAAAAAAAAGAATTGATTCTCCTTCCAATTTTCCTTCTTTACATTGAGAGTATGTGGGTTTCAACCTGTATTGGGTGCTGCCAGAGCTCCACACACACCCTCGGGCTCTTGGTCATTGCCAAGCACAGCTGCCTCTGGGGCGCCTTCCCTGCCAATAGGGTTAGGGTTAGGGTGAGGCAGTCCTGTTAGCTCTGTCTTCTCTCTCATCAGGGGAACACCAGCGCTCTGACTCCTGCGGCTCCACACTGCGGCTGACGGCTCTTAGGCCACTTGGTCCCCGGGAGTAGCTGAGAAGGAAAGCAAGACCCACCTTTGTGGGAGGTGACCTCATTCTCCACAGGGAAGATTTGCAACAAAGTATCGTGGCGCTGTGCCTGAATAACTCTATAAAAGAAAGAAGCTGTAGCTTCAGTGCCGGGGGACAGAGGAGCCCAGTTTAGAAGCAAACGTTATCAGGGCAGCGTCATCGCCCCAGAGCGGCCGGATGCTCAGGACCAGGCTTGCGCTCTGGCCAGCTCGGGACTTTAGGCAAGTAACTTTGCATCTCCGAATCTCAATTTCTTCATCTATACAATGGCAAGGTTGTTGCGAGGATCCGATGAGACAAATCGGAACCGCGCCTGGTGCTGCGTGAGCGCCGGGCACTCAGGGATTGGTCTGGGAACGGGCTCACATTCTCACCAGGCACGAGTCACCTGGAACAAGTCCATCCAAACCGATAAGACAACTAGTCCCTGCACGTCATTTCAAAGCGGGAGCTTCAATCTCTTTGACCATGCCCGGCCAGTAGGCACAGGCGTGTTCTCTAAAGCACGTAGACTGTCTTGGCTGCAGCGTGGGCTGAGGACGCGACGGGGTGGCGGGGAAGGGCCCTTAGCCATGTGGCTGCTGAAACACTCAAAGCGGCTGGGACTTTGTCAGTCTATTGCACAAGAAAACTTGTGCTTCCCTTGTATCTTTTCCTCAAGAGTGAGTGTGCTTTTCTCCTTCGGGATGGGCCAACAACCAGTTCCCACTGTGTGACACTAAGAACAGAATCCCCGGCTCGGCGCCTGTGGCTCAACGGGCTCAGGCACCAGCCACGTACACCTGAGCTGGCGGGTTCGAATCCATCCAGGCCCGCCAAACAACAATGACGGCTGCAACCAAAAAATGGCCAGTCGTTGTGGGGGGCGCCTGTAGTCTCAGCTACTTGGGAGGCAGAGGCAGGAGACTCGCTTGAGCCCAGGAATTGGAGGTTGTTGTGAGCTGTGATGCCATGGCTTTCTACCCAGGGGGACAGCTTGAGGCACTGTCTAAAAAAAAAAAAAAAAAAAAAAGAACAGAATCCCTGCAACTCACTCGGCTGCTCCCACCGTGAGCCAGCTTGCCAGGGTCAGGACACTTTCCCTCTGTCAACGGCCACAGACTTGGAGACTCAGTTCCTCCCACGCCCATGTTACACTACGGCTGCAGAATAGCTTTCAGGAAGCCCCGGGGCTTCCCACAGAGAAAGTTTAAACGTCCTAACGTCTGGGCTCTCCCACGACAAATGCGGGGCTTTGCGCTCCTGCTTCTCATGATCGACAGGCTCCTGGAGCAGATCAGCGCTTGTAAAGTGTGTGTCCTCCTGAGCAGGGAAGGCCCTGTCCTCATCTCCCGAGGGCCTGCTGCGGGACACAAAGTCTCTGTCAGCCCAGTTCCTCAGCAAATATTTACTTGTCACAATTGGGTTGTGGCTGAGAACGTTCTGAAGCTATGTGGGTGCGAACCCTCACTTCACCCCTTACCTCAGGCAAAGTACTCCATCTGGGCCTCAGTTTACTTGCCTGTCAAATGGGAGATGATAATGCTGAAAAGAGTCACCTCCAAGGTCGATGTGAATTATAAACAGGTTTCTAGAAAGTCCACAGAAAGCATAAAGAGCAATACCCAGACCAGATGAAGCATTTAACAAATAAGAGACATGGCTCGGCGTCTGTGGCTCAACGGGCTAAGGCATCAGCCACGTACATCTGAGCTGGCGGGTTCGAATCCAGCCCGGGCCCGCCAAACAACAATGACAGCTGCAACCAAAAAATGGCCTGGCGTTGTGGCGGGTGCCTGTAGTCCCAGCTAAAAAAAAAAACAAAACAAAACAAATAAGAGACATGATTATTACTACTTTTTTTTGAGACAGAGCCTCAAGCTATCACCCTGGATAGAGTGCTATGGCATCACAGCTCACAGCAACCTCCAATTCCTGGGCTCAAGCGAGTCTCCGCCTCTCAAGTAGCTGGGACTACAGGCGCCCGCCACAATGCCCAGCCATTTTTGGTTGCAGCCATCATTGTTGTTTGGTGGGCCCAGGCTGGATTCGAACCCGCCAGCTCAGGTGTATGTGGCTGGTGCCTTAGCCCGCTGAGCCACAGGCGCCGAGCCTATTACTACATTCTTGGGTCCTGATGAAGAGAGAGATGCACGGTTCTGTTTGGGACAGAGAAGTTGTGGGAACTGCTTGTGGGATAACATCGGGATGGCCACGGAATGTGGTTAGAGCCGGAGCTCTCGACATCAGCACTCTCGACGTTGTGGGGCTCTTCCCTGAGTGACAGAACATTTAGCCGTGTCTCCGCCAATCTCCCTGTCCTCAGTCATGAGACACCCAATGTCTTTAAACATTGCCAACTGTCCCCTGGGTGTCAGAATCCCCCCATGACAGTCAGTGGCCTAAAGGGACCAGACGAAGCTAGCGGAGCAGATGCAATGACAAACCCCCAGGGTGGTGACAGGAAGGTGAATTTTCCTGGAGAGCTACTTGCTGGGCAGAGCATCTGTAAGAATAATGTTTCCCCTCTATTTTTCTGGTAGTCCACATGGAATATGTTTCTTTGAGTAGACCCGTGTTATGGAAAAACAGGCCTGAAAAGGGAAGGGACAAAAATGCCTCCGCAGAAGGCAGACGTTTTAAACAGAAATGTGTTCCTGGCACGCGATTTTAGTTGACCAAGATCAGCAGTGAGAGCTGTCCCCCCCAGGGTTGCATGAGCTGGTGGCCCTGGTGTGGCTTCACTGAGGTCATGGAGGGCGGCCGTCACTGCAGCTTTCCCTGGGTCCCCTGTCCCCACGCAGGAGCGCCCAGGGAGCTTCACGTCTTGCCCTGGACTGTGTCCTGTACTTGTTCCCAGAACAATTCCCACCACTGGGGAATCAACTCTTCCAGGGCATTCTGGAATGCTGAAAACTGCCAAAAGGCCCGGGAATCTAGAACCCATTCCCATTTTCAAGGTGATCTGTATCAAGGTGGCCAATTAACTTCCTCTGTTTCAAATATTCAACAGCGATTGTTTGAACACATCTTCTCAGACTCTGATCCCCTGAGAATCAAGTAAAAATACAGAATCTGGCTCAGCGCCTGTGGCTCAACAGGCTGAGGCGCCAGCCACGTACACCTGAGCCGGCGGGTTTGAATCCAGCCTGGGCCCGCCAAACAACAATGACGGCTGCAACCAAAAATGGCCAGGTGTTGTAGCAGGCGCCTGTAGTCCCAGCTACTTGAGAGGCAGAGGCAAGAGACTCGCTTGAGCCCAGGAATTGGAGGTTGCTGTGAGCTGTGATGCCACAGCACTCTATCCAGGGTGACAGCTTGAGGCTCTGTCTCGAAAAAATAAAATAAAATACAGAATCTGATTGAGAGAAGCAGGGGAGGGACTTAAGATTCTGTGTTTCTAACAAGCGCTCAGATGGTGCCGTGACTGCTGGTGCAGGGACCACTCTGAAAATCAAGGTGCCAGTGGCGTTTCCACGAGACGTGCTCTTTTTCAGTGCCTAAGACTGAGGGTTTCAGCAGCAATTTATCGGCAGAGAAGAGGCATTTTTATTATTGGAAAAATAGCCATCCAGTGTGAGCAGTTTTCTTGTTTGTTTGTTCTTATCTCCCCACTGGACCAGCGTCCCCGTTTGGGTTTCTCCAGGGTACGTTGAGGCAGGGTGGAATGTGGTCATTCGCCTGGTGGCGTTACTTTCTCGTGTGTCCTGTATGAGCACCAAGGGTGGGGCGCAGCATAAACTCCTTTGAAGGGAGATAGCAGAGGCAGGAAGGGGGGGGAGAAGGGAGGAGGGGCGGCCTCCCCCAGCGTTGGGTTGAGCCCCTGAGTCAGTCCTGGCACGTGTGTGCCAGTGCTGGCGGTGGCCACCCTGTGTGTGGAAATCCCGCATGAATGGCCAGGAGGAGCTGGGAAGACGAGTGTCCTGAGACACGGCTGTAAACTACACTGGTTTCCCAAAGGATTTTGCGAGTGCTCACAAAAGTAGGAAGGATAACCTGAGCCCTGTGGGTCCTTTATGGACGAGGAGATTATGGCTGGGCTTCGGCACAGACTAAGTGTGTAGTACAACAAGGCCATTGTCAGGCTGGGCATTCATATTGAAAATAAAATATTAGCTGGGTGGTCTGGAATAATGAAGGCATTTATGACTCCAGCTCAGCATATGTATGTCGGACTGATGCACAGATTCCTCTTACAGAAGGCTGGGCTCATGCCCGCTCCAGAGGGCTGAGGCCACCAGTATAGATCTGGGATAAAAGGCCCAATGATCAAAGCGACGCAGGAGGACTAAAGAGCTGTTTATCTGTGACCTCGGGACACAATGGAACGAGGAATACAATTTCGTCAAAAACTGGGACTGCTTTCCAAGAGCGTCCTTACAAACTCTGAATGTCAGAGAAAATGGTCTTGATCCAGCAATCGGGGGAAAGAAAACACAACGCCAGAAAAACAACGGGCAGCCGAGAGGGGCTTGGGAAGCCGTTGGGACCTGGTGGCCCCAGCACAGGTGCACAGCTGGGATCTGGGAGGACAAATCACTGGCTTGGCTGTGACTTAATGACTGATGCTGGGCCTTCATCGCATCACCTTGCATTTCCCTCGTCTGCTAAGCACAGAGGTTGACCATGAGTTCTGAAGTCCCCAGGCCCTCAAAAGCACATGCACAGATCATACTTGCTCCATTCCATTTTTCCTGCAAAAGATGACTTGGAGGCCTGGCAGAACACCTCTCTATGAATGTGGGCTGGGGACTAGAATTTTCCGAAACAGTAGCATCAAAGATGCCACTTGCCACACCTCCTTTCCCGCCACAAGAGAAAAACTTCGTTTTAAATACACATATCAGTGGTTTCTGACACATGTGTATACCCTTGAAAATGCCCCCTAAGTATGGGAGTGAACATATACATCATTCTTAAAAGTTCTCTTATGCCCCTTACAATCCTCCACCTTCGTCTTCCCATCACCGAGTAACCACTGGTCTGGTTTCTGTCATGTTGAATTGGTTTTTCGTTTCTCAGATTTTTATAGGCATGGAAACCAGGTGCAGTCCGCGTGGTGTGGCTTCCCTTGTTCCCCATAACGAGTCAGGACGCATCCCTGGTTGGTGTGCGTATCAGTCACTCGGTCCTTTTTATTGTTGAGCAATAACCCACTGTACACACTATACTTTGTCCATTTACCTGTTGATAAACAGTTGGATTTTTTCTAGTTTGTTGCTTTTCCAAATAAAGCTTCGATAGCATGAACATTAATGTTCAAGTTTTTGAACATTGAAACCATACACATATGGTTTCTCTTGGCAAATACGTAGGAGTGAAATGGCCGTGTGAAAAGTATGTATACTTTTTTTTTTTTATTTTGAGACAGAGCCTCAAGCTGTCACCCTGGATAGAGTGCTGTGTTATCACAGCTCACAGCAACCTCCAATTCCTGGGCTCAAGGGAGTCTCTTGCCTCTGCCTCCCAAGTAACTGGGACTACAGGCGCCCACCACAATGCCCGGTCATTTTTTGGTTGCAGCCGTCATTGTTGTTTGGCGGGTCCAGGCTGGATTCGAACCCACCAGCTCAGGTGTATGTGGCTGGAGTCTTAGCCCGTTGAGCCCCAGGCACCGAGCCAAGTATATATAATTTTTTAAGAAACTGCCAAATCATTTTCTGAAGTGGATGTGACCATTTCAGCTTTCTCCCAGCACAGTGGGGGAGTCCAGTTGCTTCACGTCCTCATGGACACCTTTGGAGTTATAGTGGCATCTCAGGATGATTTTAATTTGCATTTCCTTAATGACTAATAATGTTTTATGTGTATAATTTTTTGGTATATGTGAATAAATCATTTAAAAATCTGCCTTGGTGAGGTACCTGTTCAAATATTTTGCCCAGTTTTAAAAAATTGGGTTGTCTTCTTATTATTGAGTTGCAAAAGTTGTTTATGTAATCTAGACACAAACCCTCCTTTGGATACGTGTCTTGCAAACGTTTTCTCCCTTTCTGTGGCTCACAGAGGCATTCTGGGGGCTGAGGAGGCAGACAGCCCCCAGGCCGCTGCGTCCTGGAGTCCCTGCTAATTCAGGGGCTGCTTCGCTAGGCCAGACTTCCCTTTGGTTCTTCTTTTTTCTAATCTAATTTTTTATTTTGAATTCTTAGTCGTATGTAACAGTTGTACATATTTGCAGGGTACATGTGATTTTTTTTTTTTTTTTGTGGAGACAGAGTCTCACTCTATCCCACTCGGTGGAGTGCTGTGGAGTCACAGCTCACAGCAACCTCCAGCCAGCTAATTTTTGATGCAGTTCAGCCGGGGCCGGGTTTGCACCCGCAGCCCTCGGTATATGGGGTCGGGCCCTACTCGCTGAGTCGCAGGCGCCGCCCTACATGTGATGTTTTGAGACAGGCATATAGTGTGAATTAATCAAGTCAGGGCAATTGGGGCACCCACCCCCAGGCACTCATCTTTTCCTTTTTTTTTTTTTTCCACTCATCTTTGGTCGTGCTATCAAAAATTGTTCTTCTACCTAGCTATATTTTTTCGCCCATGAACTCTCCCCACTTCATCCTCCCTTCCCCACTCCCTCCCTCTGCCTCTGGAATCCTTATTCTACTCTCTCATCTCCATGGAATCAACTTTTTTTTAAAATTAGCTCTCAGCCCTGAGTGAGAACATATGAGGTTTGTCTTTCTGTGTTGGTTTATTTCACTTAATATAACGTTCTCCAGTTTCATCATGGTGTTGCCAATGGCAGGATCGCATTCTTTTTTTACACATAATATTCCATGGTGTGTATGTACCACACTTTCTTTACCCCTTCATCCATTAATGGACACTTAAGCTGATTCCAAATCTTGCCTATTGTGAATGGTGCTGCCATAAACA
The DNA here is from genome assembly GCA_963573935.1 of Arctocebus calabarensis. Taxonomy (NCBI): domain Eukaryota; kingdom Metazoa; phylum Chordata; class Mammalia; order Primates; family Lorisidae; genus Arctocebus; species Arctocebus calabarensis. The sequence continues at coordinate 12,097 of CAUYON010039289.1, read as the reverse complement.
CTAGAGGGCACATATCTTTTTGATATGCTGAATTCCTTCCTTTTCAATAGCCACCTAGCAGTGATTCCTGGGTCACATGGCATCTGTAGTTTTCTGAGAAATCTCCATTCTCCATTCTGTTTTCCACAGTGGTTGCATGAATTTACATTCCCACCCACAGCGTACAGGTGTTCCTTTCGTAATGCCGAGAGGCCTCCCTCCCGCACCTGCAGTCAGGTGGAACTGCCATCTCACTGTCTGGAGCATTTGTTATTTCTTGTCTTTTTGATAAAAACCACTTTAACTGGAAGGAAACTATTATCTCATTGCAGTTTTGATCCGCATTACTCTGGTGACTAATGATGTTAAACATTTTTTCAGGTACCTGTGGGCCATATGTTTGTCTTCTTTTGAGAAATGTCCTCTGGTTCTTTTAATGACAGTGAGATGGAAACATCAGGTCACCTTGCTCTACCTCAAACGTTGCAGGTGCTCTATAAGCCGCGCGGAGCAGTGCCGAGTACAGCCTGACTGTACGCAGGAGATTTAGTTATTTGAACAGCTCAGGGCCCCAGAATGAATATTCAGAGTGGGTGACAGAGAAGGTGCTGCCGGGCACCACAGTTGAACCTGTTGGGGTATAACCAACCACATGCGGTAAAGGGGGAAGTGCTGACCGTCCTTTTATGCTTCTAGATAAAGCTGCAGGTGAACCTCCAATCCCCACTCTTTCCTTCACATTTCTATCCTTCCACAACTTTCTCACCTTACTGACTGACACTTAAGGGGCAGTTTTTCACTATTATTTATAAAAACATAAAATAATAATAGAAAAATAATAGCAACATGAAAAAGCAAGTATCATGTAGTAGCAATTGAGTGACAAATAACAGATGTTCCAACTCTCAGCAGGCTCGGGCTCTGCTGACCTCCGTCAGGCTCCGCAGATCTTAACCCGGCTGCCCGCACCTGCAGCCGGGCGGCGCTGCGGTCTCTCCGCCTGCTGTCGGTCCACCCGACTCCAGCCACTCACTATTGTTGCCAAGGGCCCCGCTGCTTCTGCTTGCAGGGTCTGGTGCAGCTCCACGCGGCGATGACACTGCTTCCAGCACGACTGTCCAGTAAGACAGGCTGGACTCTCCCAGGAGCTGCTGGACGTGCAGGGGTTTGCCGATCTCTGAGACTGTTTGGATTTGGGTTCTGAGTGGCAGCTCCTGAGAAAAGCATTGGAGTATAAGAAGCGTAACTCAGGGAGTACCAGTTAGGAAGTGCCGGGTGGGTAAGGAAGGGGAGGTGGCCAACACCAGCTACTGATGAGGGGGCCACCATGTGGGAGACAGGGCACAGCTGTCCCTCTCACCTGACCACATGCCTGTGCTACGTCTCCTCCGAGGGGCAAAGAAATGGAAACTTTGCTGGGACTGGGAGAGTGTCACGGGAGCCACTTTCCTCCTTCACTGAGGTTTCCTTGCAAAGGAACCGCTGGTGGCTGTGTCTGGGTTTTGTCCAGCTAGCAGACTCCTATTGAGCTAGTTAAAGCCCACCACGGTAGGTAAAGTTTGCAATGTCCAGGGACCCACTGGGTAATCACAGATTCGAGATGGGCTCAGTGCAAAACTCAAGTCTGAGCTTTTTTCTTGGGGTATAATCATTTGAAGCCACTTTTCAGGGATGGGGGGCTAGATTCTCGCACTGCTCCAGCAGGCCAGTCCAGGAGTCCAGTGCACCAGCTGTGGCCTTGCTGTGGGTGAGCAGGGTGGGATGCCTGTCACGAGCTGCCACTCTTTAATCCTAGCAGGCGCCACCAAACACAGCTCTCCTTTCAATGAAGAGCAGATATTTGTAGAGATTTATCAAGAAACGTTTTGTTACATGGAATGATGATTTAGGGCAGAATACAAGATTAGTTCCTGGCAGCCTTATGATCCGAAAACCCACAGTTTGAGCGGCTGGATGTGAAGTAGTTTAAAATGGCCCAGTTTTTCAGAAGATAAGGTGTCAAAGTTTGCAGGATTTGAGCTTCTGAGCTTGCTCCGCTCTGAGAATGAGGGATGGGTTTTACAAGTCCTTTCTGTAATCCTAGGCCACTTCCTCAGACCTTGACTGAACGTTTCTGAATCTGTACGTTTCTTTGCCTTTCAGAGTTTCTCCATCCCGCAAGACCGAGTGGGGCCAATGCTTTTCTTGCATCTTCCTGTCCCTGCCTGTAAACAGCGAAGCTTTTGATCTCTAGTGCAGACTTCACATCGAGCTGCACAGGTTAATTGATTGACACCTTCATTTACTCCAGAGGCGCTACTGAGTGGACCTGTGTGGCGGCCGCAAGAGGGCCCAGCAACTGCAAAGCCCTGCATTTCCTGCACTGTCCCACTGTCCAGCATCCTGTCACATCAGTCCCACACATCCTCAGGGTGTCCTAGAAAAGCCAGAATTTTTTTTTTTTTTTTTTGAGACAGAGCCTCAAGCTGTTACCCTGGATAGAGTGCTGTGGCATCACAGCTCATAGCAACGTCCAATTCCTGGGCTCAAGTGAGTCTCCTGCCTCGGCCTCCCAAGTAGCTGGGACTACAGGCACTGCCACAACGCCCGGCCATTTTTTGGTTGCAGTCATCATTGTTGTTTGGCGGGCCCAGGCTGGATTCGAACCTGCCAGCTCAGGTGTACATGGCTGGAGTCTTAGCCCGCTGAGCCACAGGCGCCGAGCCCAGAATCTTTTCTCACTCCATTCGACTTCTTCCCATCGGAGGAAACCCAGACATACGTCATTGGGCCTGCTTCCCTCATTTTAACTTAAGAAGTTATAGCATAAGGAACAATTCATTTGATATTTTTTAAAAATATTTCTGTGATTCCAAAGTCAAATCTATAAAATAAGATACACGTAAAGAAGCTCAGCTTCTCTCCCTGGTTTCTCCACTCGCTTCTTCCCTGGAGACAGCCGTGTCCATTTGTCCAATTAAGGGCGGCACCTGTGGCTCAAAGGAGTAGGGCGCTGGCCCCATATGCTGGAGGTGGCAGGTTCAAACCCAGCCCCGGCCAAAAAAAAAAAAAAAAATATATATATATATATATATATTATATATATAAATGTAAGAAAAATGGTGCATACACTGAAAAATTATATGCATGTCTCCCCACCTTGCTCGCCACATTGATGAAGTCTCCTGGAGTCTTTTTCACACAGTAGACGTGGATATTTACCTAAGCCAGGGATCTGAGACACAGGGAACAGTAGGATGTGCCTGCGTGTGTGCAGGTGTACGTGTATGGACGTGTGGGGGTGTGTGTGTACACAGGAAGGTATCTATCATAAGGAATTTGTTCACACAGTTACGGAGGCTAAGTCCCAGGAACTGCTGGTGAGTGGGCAAGCTGGAGCCAGGACAGCCAATGTGCAGCTTCAGACTGAAGGCTGGCAGGCTCAGGACGTTTCAGCTCCGCAGCGAAGACAGAAAGAAACTCACATCCCAGCTCAAAGAAAGTCAGGCAGAAAGAACTCTCTTAGTCAGGGAGGGGCAGCCTTTTACTTGTATTTAGGTTTTCTTTGTTTCTTATTGAATTGTTTCAGGTTAATTGAAGGGGATAAATAATTAGGTTACCAGTTTGTATTTGTTATAATTGTGTCCTGTCCCCAAGAGGTGTGCCATATACCTCAACACCGAGCACAGTGTTGGGGTCTATTTAGGCTTTAATTGATTGGATGAAGCCCACCCATCACTCAGACGACTGACTTAAATGCTAGTCTCCACCCTCACAGAAACATCCAGAATAATAACTGAACAAATATCTTGGCACCGTGTGGCCCCATTGGGTTGACATCCGAAATTAACTATCACAAGAGTCTTCACTTCTTTTAGCAGCTGTGTTGTACAAATGTGCCAGTTTACTAAACCATCTCCTGTTGACGGGCATTTGATTATTTCCAGCCTTTTGCTATTAACGAAACAAAGCTGTTCTGTGCTGAACAGCTTTACGTGTGCACCTTCTGTCTGTCTGTCACTGTATTGGGAGGGCTTTGTGGGAGTTTTTGCGAAAATATCAGGGCAGAGAAGCCGCCTATCCCTGGAGATACTCAGCTCACTGTTGGGAGTGTTGAGCTCTAGGGGCTACCACATGGAAAAAGCCTGGCCAGCAATGACAGCCATGAAAAAGGATCAAAGGATAGAGGGAAGCAGAGAGACCCCCGAGATGGACCCCCGATGGCTGGTGGCCTGTGACTCCACCTGCGAGGAACTGGTGGCTAATTCTGTGCTTTTCAGTTAGGAAACGAAAGTTCACCGTTTGAAAATCCGCTTTGAATTTGTTTTTCCTGCAACTCAGACAGTCCTGCCAATGCGTCCTACATAGAACATGGTTTCCTCCTTCGAGGATTTAGACAGTTGAAACGAGACCAACCAGTGCGTGGAAAGCAGGAGAGAAGAACACAGAGGGTGCTGCCCTGGCAGGGCTGTGCTCTGTCCCAGAATTCAGAGGCGGGGCCAGGAGGGGGATGGGCGCCAAGTAGGCCTTGAAGTGTAGCATTTGTAGAGCAAATAGACCCAATTTTCATCACTTACAATTGAAAGCTGAAATAGTCTAAGAAGAGAACCAAATGCTTTAGTAAGTCCCTCTCACCTGACCACATGCCTGACCACATGTTGTGTTAAACACATGAAGATGCAGAACTTTTCACCTGTTTGAACAGTGGGTGGGGTCCCAGACTCTGCTGGGTCCTGTGTCAGCTGCGGTGTATGTGGCCCGTTACCCTTCCAAGATCTGAGCTGCTCAAAATCTGAAACGTGTGGCCGTGAGGAGTTTGCGGAAGAGACTGCGCATCTGTGCCTCACAGCTCAGGGAAGAGAAAGGACGTGTTTGCGGACTCCTGGACATCAGGCAGCGCCGAGGGATCCTGGGCACTCCTTGTAAGGCCCCTGTCCCACGGGCAGCTGGGACATCTTAAGCACTGTGGATGCGTAAACTTTCCAGGTCTTCCATAAACACTCATAGAAGCCACCCCAGCCAGCAAGACTGCTGGGTGGAACTGATGAGCCTGCATAAGGGAGCAGGTGGGTGACACTCAGGCTGAGCCCCTCTCCTCTGGGTGCTCCCCAGCTGGAGGGTGTCCCCTTCTAATTCACACAAAAGTGCCACCTGGGGTCTCAGATGCACCTTAACCTGGACCCTTAGGGCTGTGTTTGTGAGTGAGTTACCACAGAGGACAGCAGGGCCCAGGTGGTCCTCTGCGTAAGCCACCTCTGAACTGCCAGCAGAGCGGGAGGACGTCAGCACACAGGTGCGTCCTGCAGCCTGCAAGCAGGAAGCCCTAGGTGTGCTTAGAAATTGCCACCAGCTGCAGGTGAGCCCGAGGTGGGCCAGGAGAGCGTGGCCCCCGCGTCTTCTTCCACGGCCCACTCAGGGCTTCCACTGAGGCTTCGCTTATCTTGGTTTTGCCACACTGTTCATTTCCTCTTCTTTTTTGGCCCACGAGCTCCTTGAGCTCTGGGACTGTTCCTGTTCACAGTTTATCTGCCAGCTTGCGTGACGCCTGGGGAGGACCAGTGCCCAGGCCGCATGTGCCAGGTGGACGGAAGCCACCGTCGTGTCCGGGCCCTGCCTGTGCTCTTTACTGCTCTCCAAAGAGCTCGCTGCAGTGACAGCCGTAGCACCCCTGCCACCATCACTGACGTGGGTTGGGAGGACTGCCACTCGGGGCCAGGCCGGGTGCTGGGCTGAGCCATGACCCTGCTGGGCACCTGCTCCTGGGGCGCCGGGGACAAACCTTTGCGTTAGGTGTCCTGGCAGAGTCAGTTGGATAGGGCCGCTCCTCATGTCCTGGACGGTGGCTCTCACCAGAAAGCTCTCAAAGACCAGTTGGCTCTCTTTGTGTTTCCAAAGAGGAACAGACTTCTGCCGCCCAGATGTCTGGCTGGGACCTGGTCCTCATGCAGGTCCGTTCGCCGGCTTTGCAGGGATGTGGAGAGAAGCCTGTGTCAGCTCTGGATAAACATAATCCCCTAAGCTGCTCTTGATCCAAAATTTCCACACAGGAGGGGTTTAGGGGCAGCCATCTGGTCGGAAGGGGATCATGGGACTTGTGTTAGAGTGACCTGAGCATGGAGCACGCGGTGTCACTTGGGTTGTATGTGCGTTTGAGATGGAGGGGTTGGTGGATACTGCAGGGAAGCTGACAGATGTCACTCCTTACGAGCAGGACACCCTAGAGATGGAAGAATTGGCAGGAGCGTGATGGGGGACGGGCAGAACACTGCCCTGGGAGACCTGGACACTCAGACCTTTGCTTGGTTTTAACAATAAGTGTTCTGTAGGCAAATCAGGTTATATCTCTGGTAGGAAGAATCACTCTTGAAGCGCAGTGGAGAGTTGCTGTTTTTATCGTTGTGATTTCTGATACGTCCCTGGAGCAGGCCCTGCAGCCCAGACCCTCTCCTCCCTGGCCGCTTGTGCTGTGGAGTCGCTTGGCCTGTCTGGCTGTGAGTCGTTTTCAGCCTTCATCTTTCCAGCTGCGGGGATTTCAGAGTTGATAATTCTCAGTAGTTCAGTGAATGAAGACAGACGGTTGGCCAGAAACTCGCTGTCAAAGAGAAACATTTAATACTGGTAATTAGCAAATAAAAAAGAGGACCAAGTGCCCAACTGAAGCTAAAAGTCCTCCTGGGGTGGGGGGTGAAGGCGATGCCGCTGGCAGCAACACACTGAAGTCTCTCCTTCATAACTGTCTCTGTGGACCAAGAGAGGGTCCTGATTACAGTTTGGACAAACGGGAGATGTGTCAAGAATATGTTATAATCACACCACTGAAGAGATGACCCAAATGTCCGGAGTCTTCTGGTAGAACAGCGAGCATCATAAAATGTCACAGCCATTAACCTCGAGAGACCTCATGTTTCTATTTTTTTTTAACCACAGAAAATCATGCTTTATTATACATTGTGTCAATCCAATGGGCAAAATTTTGGTGGTGAAAGGGCTCCTTGTAGCCCATAAGATAAAGTTTAAATCAAGGGTGTCCAACCTTTTGGCTTCTCGGGCCACATTAGAAAAAGGGTTATCAAGATAGAACACAACTATAGCCCAGGATGAAGGAGAGAAATGGAGTGGGAAGGGAGGGGACGGGGGAGGTTTGATGGAGGGAGGGTAAATGATGTGACCACACCTATGGAGCGTATTGCGAGGGGACAAGTCAAATTAAGTGTAGAACATAAATGCCTTAACACAATAATCAAGTAAATGAGGCAAAAGCTGTATTAATTAGTTTGATGTAAGCACACCAAATTGTATAAAAAATCAACACATTGTACCCCCAAATATGCATAAATGTATTCATGATCTATGTGTATTTGACTTAATAAAAAAATCAAAAAGAAAAAGGGTTATCTTGAGGCACACATCAAATACACAAACACTAATTAGAGCTGATGAAGAAACAAACGAAGGCCAGGTGCACTCTGGAGGTCGAGGTGGGTAGATCACTTGAGTTCAGGAGTTTGAGACCAGCCTGAGCAAGAGCAAACCCCATTTCTACTAACAATAGAAAACCTGGCCAGGTACTATGGTAGGTGCCTGTAATCCCAACTATTGGGGAGGCTGAGGCAGGAGGACCACTGGAGCCTGAGAGTTTGAGGTTGCTGTGAGCCAGACCAATGCCGTGGCACTCCAGGGACCTCAGCTTAAGTGTTGGTGTATAGCTGGTGTGGGCTCAGATGCTAGAAAAGGTTGCTATGGCATCAAGAAGCCTGGAGTCCTTTGGAGGGTAAGTTCTTGATTGAAGGACAAAGTAAAAGGGATATAGCTTTGTGTAGCACGTTGGGAGATAAGCTTACCATGTGACTCCTGAAAAACAGGTGCTTATGTGGTCGCCAGGGCTCTACATCCCATGAATTGCATGGCTTCATGATGACTTCCTTCGTCTACAGTAATGCAGACCTTGGGATGGGAAATGATGTTTTAAAATGGAACTCTTCTACGGAAAGGGACACCACACCTTCTCTCACAACATCAGTTTTTAGATCTGTGTTTTAGAAGTGGAGTCACATTTTTTTCATAGAGGAACTAGATTTTTTAAAAATTTTATTTTCTATTGTTTAGGAACTAGGTTTTAAAACAAAAAGATAATTTATACCTGTGGGGTTTAAAGCAAATAAGTCCTACTAATAGAAGGGAACGAGTCAGGGAAAACACGAAGTATCCCATTTGTTTATTTATTTTTTACCGTTCTCCGAGCAGCTAACATGGGAGGTGACCATTTTTACATAGCTCAGTCCCTTACGTCCTCAGAGCATTTTGAGGCCTGGACCCTGTCCATTTCGAGCCATTCCTTGCAACTGTGCCAGACTTTTGACTTTTAGCAATGATGACTATGAAATAGACCACGTCACTTATGTGTCTCTTTATAGAAGAAAATTCTTGCAGTTCCAACATAAACCCTACAATTTTGAATATTCATAGTGTGACTAGCCAAGGCAGGAAGCAAATGCCATTTACAGAACAATTCAAATACTCCATCACTTTGTCTTCATAAACTACCAAAATGTCTCAAAATTCCAGTATTCCAAAGCCAGGTATTTAACCATTGAAAGAAATTCATAAGCATTATTAAGATTACATTTAAAAGTCACATCAGATCAACAATGATGCCACCAAGATAAAATATGTGTTCACTAACTTATATCTTTATTTATTATTGCTGTGGTTATTTTCTGTATTTGGGCTCTGTTTCTGAAGTCATAAAGCTCACGAACATCTTGCTGATATAAACACCTATTCCATTCGACTACGAATTCTGTTATATGTGCGTTGGTGCTAACAGGCTAAGTATGACAACATTTCTGAGTCCAGTTGTACATAGTTCAAATTTAAGAGTATTTAAAATATCATTCAATTAATTATAAAATGCTATATGGTGTCAAAGTGAGTGCAAAGAACGGGAAAGATAGTGTATTAGAGTAGCTTTCTAGAAGGAATATTATTTGTTCTAAAGAAGAAAGGTGACAATAGGATAAAGGATCCAGGATAAAGGATAAAGGATCCAGGGTGACAATAAGATAAAGTCACTAATCTCATGAAATTAGTGAGATCTGAAAACATGCAGTTAACTGCCAGGCCGGCACCTTTGCCACTCTGCAGGGAAGGTGTTTCTTAAAGCCATGCCATCCCAGTGCCTCCACTTCCCAGTGATTACCAGTGATCAGAGTCTTTGTCCACTTACCTTCCAGGTACGTCCACGTGGCCTCACCCCCTGCATTTGCTCTCACCCTCGTCTGCCAACTGCACCTTCTTGACTCCATCACCTCACCTCTGTCTTCAGAATCCTCCAGTGACTTGCCCCTGAGACTGGGGAGGTTGAGACTCCTACCCCACACGCCCACCCAACATCCATCCTCATTTCTGTCTTAGAACACTGATTTTGTTCCAGGAAACAACGCCCAGTTAAAATAAGACTTTTACCAGCCTCCCTTGTGGCCAGGGGTGACCTATGAGGTGTGTGAATGAGTTACTAGGACTCCTACAACAAGCTCTTTGGGGGGACCTGACTCAGCCGGAGGGATGTGACCTATGACCCCTTTGGGCTTTCCCTTCTCTGAATTGAGTCTAAAACATAGGCCAGATGGCTAGGGTGCCTGCTGCCCACTTGTAACCTGAGAATGGAGAGCCCTGGAGGGTATGAGAGAATAACCCCGTAATATGTTTACGCCATAGGATTTGGATCTTTGTGATAGCTGCTAACTCACTGCTAATGAGTGTGGTTGGCATGGAAGCCCCAAACTCAGCTCCAATCTTTCCTTCTGGCTTTTGCATCACATATTTCTTAGTCCTAGCTCAAGGTACTGTCAAATAGGCCCTTATCTCAAATTCTTTATTTTTTTAATTTTTTTTACAGTTTTTGGCTAGGGCTGGGTTTGAACCCACCACCTCCAGCATATGGGGCCTGGTGCCCTACTCCTTTGAGCCACAGGCGCTGCCCATTTTCTCAAATTCTCATGCAGGCTTACTGGCATGCTAATCCCAATGACTCCCAGATTTCCCATCAAGAATGATGGCTCCTATTACCGAGCATTTTTGCATAAGTTTAAGGATGTACTTCTTACTACCCATGAGATCTTGAGCAAGCTATGGTAACAAGGAATGGAAAAATTTTTTTCATTGTGTGGAAAAAAATTGTATCACACTAATTGGGAAAGTAGACCCTGGTCTGAACCAAGAAACTCAGATGACGCACTTGATAATTCCACTTCCATAAAACGTTGGAATTCTACTGGAAAAAAAACTGGAAATGATGGGAGAGGGAAAAAAGAGAGTATTTTCATTTTTTAAAGTGCTTAAAATTTAAAAAGTTGTTTCAAATGGTTCCTCTCCACGGGATACACGGTAATGGAGGCGCTGACAATCATCCAGGCACTGATAAGGGAACCCGAACTCATGGGCGTTCATAGACGCTGGCCTATAATTCTCCTGTTAAAACGAGTAGCTCATTTGCCAAGGCCAAAGCTGGGATAATAACTCATACCTCTGCGTGTGTGGCCAGCGCCTTGCTAATTTATTGCAATTTTGAATGCCCAGACTCATTTTCTCAATTTGCTCTAACATAAGAGCAGATAAACAAGGCGGCAGAAATGTATTTTTATTTGGTGGCTTTTTGAAAGCTCCTGAGTGATGCTCACAGGGTACAAGCCCTGCACTGGGGGCAGAGAGGGACCTCGGTGCCTGTGAGATGCCACAAAAATCACTCCATCACTCTGACGCACCTGAGGGAGAACTTGGTGCCACGGACGTGCCAGGTGACGTCCAGGAAACATACATGTATGAATCTTTATTTAAAAAACACGATAATTTGGAGATATTATCTAAGTCCCCAGGGAAAAAAAACTCTTTCACAAAAAATGTAACGATGGGAGTCGTTCTCCAGAACACAGGTCAGCTGGGCTCTGCCTGCTAAGCTTTGTCTGTCTGAACTTTCATCCTGCTGAGAGCATCTCTTGTCTAGGGGGGAAAGCGGCTTTGTTTGGAGTCATTGGTGAGTCCTCTCTCCAGGTGAGTGGCCACTGGCATGGGTGATTCTGTGTCACCCTGACTGGCCACAGGATGCCCACAGAAAGCTGATTTCTGCACGTGCTTTGAGATCAGTATCTGAGTCTGTGGACCTGGCGGAGCAGATGGTCATGCCCACTGTGAGTGGACAGCCAGCCCTCTGAGGCCCTGAACAGAGCACGTGGAAGCGGAGGGAGGCATTCTCCCCTCCTCCCCTGCCTGAGCTGGGACATCGCATCTCGTCCCCTCCTATCCTCAGGCTGGAACTTGTGCCATCAGCTCCCCCGGTCCTCCGGGTTTCAGACTTGGACTGAGTGCTACACTGGCTTTCCTGGTTCTCCAGCTTGCAGGTGACAGACTGTGGGACTTCTCAGAATCCCGTGAGTTAATATCTCAGAATAAATTTTCTCTCGTTCTGTTTGGTCCCCCGTGCTTCTCCTCTTGGTTCTGTTTCTCTGCAGAACCTTGACTAATTACAGCATCAACACCCTATTTTCTAATAAAATTGAAAGAAGAAAGTTCAGTTTGATAATTGCAAGTCCCTCAAACACAACGTAGTTTAGAATTTAGAAATAGGATGAAAACAGGAGACAATCAAACTGTTACAGCCTTACCAGGTTTGCTGCGGGAAGACCAGGGCCTGGTGGACAGAAAGAATCACCCAGACACCAAGATGTGGAGTAGAGAGGGCTTTTTATGTCAGCTGGCAGAGGGAGCTGCCACGGCAGACTAAAGTCCACAAAGAAGGCCAAGCTCCCTGACCAGCTCTGTCTGTGTGCTTTTATGGGACTCACGAGTAGACAGACGAAGGAATTACCGGATTGCCCTTCACTGGAGATTTTAAAACACAGGAGGGAAAGTGCCTGGGCAAGGGAAGGCGGGGGTGGGATTTACAGAAGCAGAAGCAAGTGTTTGTTTCAAGGTTTTAGGAAGCTAAGTTTCTACAATTCTTTTTTTTTTGAGACAGAGCCTCAAGCTGTCACCCTGGATAGAGTGCTGTGGCATCACAGCTCACAGCAACCTCCAACTCCTGGGCTCAAGCAAGTCTCTTGTCTCCACCTCCCAAGTAGCTGGGACTACAGGCGCCCACCAC
>CAUYON010039278.1:0-12566 GCA_963573935.1 Arctocebus calabarensis | reverse complement strand
AGCCCTCAGGGGAACCACAAAACGAGCATGAAGTATTATTAGAAGAAGTGCATGGATTTCAGTCCTTTGCAAGGTCGCTAGTACCTTCTTCAGAGAGACTAAACTTACCTAAATCTGATAAAGTCTTCGTGAATGGTACTGAGAAGAACTCCAGTTCCTCCCTGTCCAGTATGGATTATATAGCCTCTGGGTCCAGGAAATCCTGTTCTGGAACTCAATATGGCAGAAGACCCAAGAACTCATTCCCAAATTCCCACCGGTTTCAGCTAGTCATTTCAAAAGCACCCAGTGGAGATCTTTTGGATAAACATTCTGAACTCTTTTCTAACAAACAATTGCCATTCACTCCCCGCACTTTAAAAACAGAAGCAAAATCTTTCCTGTCACAGTATCGATACTATACACCTGCCAAAAGAAAAAAGGATTTTACAGATCAACGGATAGAAGCTGAAACCCAGACTGAATTAAGCAGGTATGGTACATCAACAACCAATAGTAAATCCTTCAGGAAACTAAATGAATATAAATATTAATATTCCTTGTTTTCTGTTGGGTAGCTTATATGCCAGACATGATAGTACCCTTCTAATTGGAATGAGATGAATGTGACTTGTCCTTTTCTGTGTGTCACCAGACTTTCAGAGTAATTATTGAAAAATAAATAGCTATTAAACTTTTCAAACTTCTTATAAATAAGAAATAAGTTTTACATATTTTGTTGTTTCAGACATGTTTCTAGAACTTCATATGTTTTTAAATATATTTTCAGAGAATTCTTAAAATACGTCATCAGATAGCATTTATATAAATAAGCATATTGATTTATGTTAAAAGTAGCAAAACAGGCTTAGTGCCTGTGGCTCAACGGGCTAAGGCGCCAGCCACGTACACCTGAACTGGCGGGTTCGAATCCAGCCTGGGCCTGCCAAAGAACAATGATGGCTGCAACCAAAAAAATGGCCGGGCATTGTGGAGGCACCTGTAGTCCCAGCTACTTGGGAGGCAGAGGCTAGAGACTCGCTTGAGCCCAGGAATTGGAGGTTGCTATGAGCTGTGATGCCACGGCACTCTATCCAGGGTAACAGCTTGAGGCTCTGTCTCAAAAAAAAAAAGTAGCAAAACAAAAACAAAAGTAGTAAAACCCTAGCTATAGAAGGGAAGAAAACCAATCCTTTATCTATCTACCTTTCCCTGCAGATATTTATGTAGTCTGGTATCACAGCAACTGCCCAGGAATAAGCTAAATAATTGAGATACTTTCTGGAAATTAAATGTCATTTAATTCAAAGCTTTCAAATATAGTAATGTCTAGCATACGCTGAATATTTGTACTGAGAGTTAGCAGATTTATAATTGTTTGTCTTTTCTAGTGTTGTATAAATAAATAATGTATCTGATATTAAGGTTTTAGTTATTCTAGAAAGTAAAAACTAGTTTAAGGCTAGTAGTATTTTGGGGGGAGGCATACATAAGAGACATAGTAATCTGAGGTGAGTTTGCATACACTTAATCAAAGACCTAAGGAATTGAATCTGTAATATAGCTTGTCAAGTGGGGAAGTAGATCACAGCAGCATATCCTTTTATGATTATATTAATGAATGTTTTAGAAATAATTTCTAACTGTCCCATTCTGTCTGAGATCTAATCATTGTTCTAGAAAGGAAAAAGAAACATGTAATCCAAACAATACCTATTTTTCTGGTTATATAATTAGAAGTTATGAGAGGGGGGGATCAGGCATGATGGCTCACACCTGCAATCCTAGCACTCTGGGAGATCTCCTGAGCTCAGAAGTTTGAGACTAACCTGAGCAAGAACGAGACCCCATCTCTATTAAAAATAGGAAAAATTATCCTGGTGGTGTGGCATGCACCTATAGTCCCAGCTGCTTGTGTGGCTGAGGTAGGATCACTTGAGCCCAGGAGTTTGAGGTTGCTATGAGCTAGGTTGATGCCATGGCACTCTACCTAGAGCAACAGAGCAAGACTCTGTCTCCAAAAAAAGAATTAAAAAAAAAGAAAGAAGTTATACATTTTATAAGAATAAATGGATCTCATTCTTTTATGTTTAGTTTTTTCTAGCCTGTATAGCTTGTTATCACAGTGTTTATATTTTAAAGGATCAGTAATAATTTCTTTTAAAATATTGCAGCTTTAATTCTGATTTTGGGACAGCTGAGAATAAGAATTTGACAGATTCTGAAGTGAACATAAAGCAGGTAATAAATATGAAATCTTTTTTGTTGCCACATTTGAATTACAGATACTCTTACGTACATAGAATTTGTATAGCTGTTTGAACTGTAAAGAATAATCTCTTGGTAGCACGCTTACATTCTGTAGACAGTATACAGAAGGTTTTTCATTTACATATGGTTATAGCTTTCTCTGGATGGTGAGGCAGATCCTGACAAATCTGAAAAATCATTTATTGTCAGCATTTTTTTCTAAATGGTTGTCTGGCTGGACAGATGGATGGATGAATAAGATACCTTAAGCATTGTTTTCAAAGTTGTGGATATGGGTCACTAAAGAAGCCAGCAAAGCTCTATAGAGGTTACTTGAGTTTTTATGCTTGTATTTTTTAAAAGAATTGCCACTGACTATATTATTGGAAATTATACATTTAAAGAATAAATGGATATCTTTCTCTTAAGTTTGCCTTTTTCTATATCACAAAGCTTCTTTACTATAGTGTTTACATTTTGAATGCTTATCAGTCATTTCATTTAAAATATTACAGCTTTGGGGTTGGATGATAGGAAGTTGCTTGGTGGTCATGGTGTGCATTGCTCCATGGAGGGTGTGCTAAGGCCCTGACTGCACCACAGTGCAGTGTATCAGTGTAGCAAAATTGCACTTGTACCCCATGAATACATACAAATAAAAAATAAATGAGAAAAAATTTTTAATATTAATAGCTTTAAGTTTGATTTGGGGACAAACTGATTTATTTTACATTATTTTTGGAGTATCAATCATACACTTGTGTCCCAACTTAAATTTACTGTTTATAAAAATGATTTGTCTATTAACATATCATGGATTCGGCTTGGTGCCTGTAGCTCTATGGCTAGGGCGCCAACCACATACACCAGAGCTATCAGGTTTGAATCTAGCCCAAGCCTGCCAAACAACAATGACAACTACAACCAAAAAATAGCCAGGCATTGTGGCGGGCACCTGTAGTCCCAGCTACTCGGGAGCCTGAGGCAAGAGAATTGCTTAAGCCCAAGAGTTAGAGGTTGCTGTGAGCAGTGTGACACTACAGCATTCTACCAAAAGTGACAGCTTCAGTCTCTGTCTCAAAAAAAAAAAAAGAAAGAAAGAAAGAAAGTCATGGATTCAGGGAGATAAGGATAAAATAAAAACACACTCAGTTTCCCATTTCTCTTTTGAAAATGGGTAAAAGGTGCCAACTGAAGATTTGCCGAGTTCATAAATTTAGAAAGGACACCTTTATTTTTTTTTTATAAAGGATTGTAGCCTTTAGGCTGGCCATTCATCCTGACAGGCTTGGAAGTGGAAAGTGTCTGGTGAAGACCTAAAGTAACTACTTCAAGGCAGGGAATCAGTAAGATAGGAATTGAGGGGAAATTGGTCATTTTGCTAAGTATACATATTTAATAGGTTGCAAAAGAAGCTATGAGTATTAAATGCAAAGGGGGTGCACACATGTAGTAAGCAAACATGCATATTACATCGTCCCATGTTCATTTTGGGGTGGTGACTTAACATTTAAATGCTTTTAACATAGGCTTCAAGTGTCAAAAGGTAAAATGAAGGACAGAGGCATCCTCTGTAAACCAGCCAGAACCAGTCCATGGTTGGTGGTCTCTTATCAGTAACAAAAGTTGATCAGATGTTGTGTAAATCAGCCATGGAACAGGTGTTTCTAAATGGCTAGATCTTTTTTATATTTTTTAACTGTTAGGAAAGAAAGTTATTTGATAGTGGTTAGCAAGGGAGGGAATGTAACGAGGCATTTCCAACCTTCCATCCTGTTATGGCCAAAAATTCAGTTTTTAAGGTTTCTCAGGAATCCCCTTGGCCAAGAAGGAGTCTGTTCAGTTGGTTAGGAGGCTTAGGATTTTATTTTTCTTTCTCAAGGGTGTAGTATATTTTCTTCACAGTCTTTAATAGCTGTTTGGCATAGGGCCCTGCCACTTAAGGTCCAAGGACAAATCACTTATCCTCTGAGAGCCGAGTTCCCTATGTAGAAAAACTGTACTTAATTTGCAGGATTTGGGGAGAAGTCAATGATGTAGATAAAGTGCCTAGCCTGGTAAGGGCTTGATCAAAGAGGACTATTACTAGCTTGAAGTTTATGAAGAGAACACCATAGATAGCTCTATAAAGCAAAGCAGAAGTCCATCTTTATTACATCATACTTCAAATGTTTATCCATAACCTTGAAAGCAAATTAGTGTGTCTCCATTCTCCACCATCAGTGCCACCAGAAATTGACTTGAGAAAGCTAGGAGAGCAATAGGATCATATTGTAATAGCACATTTAAAGTTGTAAAGCACTACATAAAAATTAGTATTATAAACATAAAATCTGGGCCAGGTGTGGTGGTTGACGCCTGTAATCCTAGCATTCTGGGAGGCTGAGGCAGATGGTGAAACCCCATCTCTAAAAATAGCCAAGTGTTGTGGTGGGCACCTGTAGTCCTGGCTACGCGGGAGGCTGAGGCAAGAGAATCACTTGAGCCCAAGGGTCTGAGGTTGCTGTGAGCTGTGACACTACAGCACTCTACCAAGGGTGACAAAATGAAACTCTCATCTCAAAATAAAAATATATAAATAAAGATAAAATCTAATGATGTGGGCTCGGCGCCCATAGCAAAATGGTTACAGCACCAGCCACATACACTGAGGCTGGCGTGGGTTTGAACCCGGCCTAAGCCAGCTAAACAACAATGACAACTGCAACAACATCAAAAAATAGCCAAGCATTGTGACAAGTGTTTCTAGTCCCAGCTACTTGGGAGTCTGAGGCAAGAGAGTCAATTAAACCCAAGAGTTTGAGGTTGCTGTGAGTTGTGACACTACAGCACTCTACTGAGGGTGACATAGTGAGACTCTGTTGGGGAAAAAAAAAAATCTAATGATGTGATTAAATGCTTGGCACAATTTGTGGCACATTGTAAGGAAGGATTCTATAAAATAAGCTTCCTTTCCATAAGGATAAGTAACTCGGAGGAAAATAAATAAATAAATAAATAAATAAAATAAGATAAAAGTAAGCTTCCATTATTTTTGTTAGTTTGTTGATATTATTGTTCGTATTACCAGGCTACCACTGCCTCTATATAATTTCCATATTGGCATTTGAAACAGATAAGCTATTTGAATTTCTTAATAATGGGACTTTTTTCCTCAAATTTACTTAAAAGCTGTAAATTTGCTTTATTTTCTCTTTGTAAGTTTATTGTGATGATTTCTTAATGTCATTTAAAATGTTGCTCTTCAAAATACAAAGTCCTTTGATTTTTGAGGAAGAAGGTGCTTATTGTATAGAAGAATTATTCTATAACATTCTTTGTTGTACTATGTCACTTTTATCTACAGGATATCTCTATTTATTTTCCTTGAAATTGGCAATTTTCTGCTTTCATAATGTATTTTTGAAGCAAAATATTTATTCTTTTTATTGCGTCCTCAGGCATCTGATTGTATTGCATATGATACCAAAGAAAAAATAACGCCTGTAGCTTTACAAGAGTCTGGCTTCACATGGGGCAAGATTAAACATGGTGCTCTTCAGTGTTTCTCACCAAGGTAAACAGTTTACTATCTTTACCTGATCGCTTTCCTATATAACAGACATATACTAATAATTTAAGAATATGCTGTAATCTGTTTTGGCATTATGCAATTCAGTGGCAGGGAAGTTAGTTTTACCAAGGAAGTTTTACAAAGTTAGGTGCTCATAAAGGTTTACACACATTAATTTTTCTAATACATTTGTAAAGGTAAAAGGCATACTAACTCATATAATTTGTCATCACTACTCCTTAAAAAATTATTTTCCCCAAGACAGGTGCTCTAGCAATGATGCTAACTAGTTTACATGGCACAAGTAATACTAAAAAACCTTACCATTTGAAGAATCATAATTTTTACTTTGAATATTCACCATATGCTTGATCTATCTGTGCTATGTGGAAGTACTCCTAAGTACTACATTATGTTTAGTAATTAACAAATTACTAAACAAGTGGGAGGGGGGTAGTCGGGGACATGGGGAAACAAACCATCCTTGACACCCCACCCCCTTTAAGGAATACTAAATCTAAATAAAAATGATAGATTTGCATTGGTTGAACTAAAAGATGCCTTGACAGTTTCAGCTGTCAAAGGTATTTTGGTTGTTAGAGACTGGATGTGAGATGAAAGAGGGAGAAAAAAGGAAGGAGTAGAGATTAGAAACAGGGCGTGCATGAGATGTCATGTAGCAGGCCAGAAGGAAAGTACATGCAAGCCCCTCAGGCCAGCTTCTTCCTCAGGTCGTTGCTAGGGATATCTCACCTGCTAAGGCCACAGGGAGTTCATTGTTGACTTCCTTGTCCTTAAGAAATTCATTGTCATCAGCTCACACAGTCTGCACTAAATATAAAAAATGACCCAAAGAAAGAAATATTTTTCTCTTCTAGTAGTTTCTGTCTAAAAGAAATAAATCAAAATATTTTAAACTAGTATACCTAAATAAAAAATTTGAATTAACAAGTGGGTAACATAACTGAATAATGAAAAAATTATAATGACCAGCTTAAGAAAAATTTCCCTAGTAAATTGTCTGTTTATAGCATTATTTATATGTTAACCTTAGTCAAATTGTCATTGTCTTTATTAGAGAAGTGTCATAGTTTTTAAAAAGATTGTGAATTTGTAACTAGGTAACTGGGAAACTAGTTTAAAAACCCACTTTGCTACCTACTAACATCAACCTTGGCAAATTCCTTAGCCTTTCTGATACTTGGCGAACTCGTAAGTAAATTGGAAAAATGATACCTTCCCAACATACTCTACAGGGTTGTTTAGAAAATTAACATCGGATCATGGGTATGAACATGCTTTAAAAATTCTGAGAAAATCCAAAATCCAGAAAGTTCCAATTCCAACATGACTCTACAGGGGTATCCTGGATTTTAGATCTTCAGATTTGGGATACTCAACCAGTGAGAAGACAATGCAGATATTCCAAAATCTAAAAAAATTCCAAAATACTTCTGGTTTCAAGCATTTTCGTTAATGGATACTTAACCTATGCAAATATATAATATTTTTGAACACTTATTGTATGCTAATCATTGCTTTGCTTAAATATTTAACTTTCTCTTTCTAGGACAGTATGTCAGTATTCCCTGCATTCTCCTTCAGGGAGTAAAATCTACTCCGAGTAAGATCTTTAAAACCTCTTCATTTTGCTTAGTGGGAATCAAAAATTAAGAATAATAGAAACCATTATTAAATAAGTCAAGACTGAGTATTAATCTCTCTATAACCAGCTTTGGGGTGTCAATCATATAATACATGCTGAGTTTGAGAAAATGAGCGGCGTTTTCTGGAATAATGATCTATCACATTGTTTTTATCTCAAGAAGAAATTTGTCCCTATGTTTATAATACTTGCTATCTTTTAATAGTACCCATAATTCCTATTTATTTTTATAAGTGAAAATAATAAAGAATAATAAGTATTTTAGTGGCCAGGCACAGTGGCTCACACCTGTAATTCTAGCTGCAAAGCCAAGGTGGTAAGATTGCTTGCAGCCAGGAGTTTGAGCCCATGTGAGCAATTGCAAGACCCCATGTCTACAAAATACAGAAAAATTACTTAGACATGGTAGTGTGCTCCTGCAGTCCCAGCTACTTGGGAGGCTGAGACAAGAGAATTTCTTCAGCCCAGGTATTTGAGGGTGCAGAGAGCTATGATGACACTAATGCACTCTAAGTTTGGGCAAAGAGCAAGACTCTGTCTCAAAAAAAAAAAAAGAAAGAAAGAAAAAAAAAAAGTGTTTCAGAGAAACAGACTTTTGCAAATCAAGATACTGTAAGGTTTCTAACCTCATCAATTTTTTGCAGATATTTTACTTGTACATTATTATTTTTTTTCAGGGAAAATAATCTGTTTTATAAAACTTTATTTCCAAATTTGCTGCTTTTAAGCAAGGAAGATTCTATAACAGTTTGAAAATATAACTTTTTAAAAAACATTTTAATCTATTTTGTAATTTTTGCTTATTAACTCTTCCCCCTTATATTTGTTTATTCAGGAATTGAGTAATTACTATTACTCATTTTAACATTTTTTTAATAATTACATTTACCTTGTAACCATAATTACTAATTATTTGCTATTTAACATTTTATATTAATTAACCTTGACTAATTAAAATCAAATTTACAATTGTATCCTAATTTTTGTACAATAACTACTAAAATATAATTATCTTATAGTATAAAAAGAAAGATGCTTAAATAATTTAGAATTACTCTTATATTCATGTTTATAATTTTTTGTACTAGAATCATTTTTCTTCAAACATTTTGAGGGGAAAAAATACATTTTTCTGTTCAATAAATTTCTCAACCTTAAAACAAGATGCTATCCTAGAACTAAGAGCAGACTTCACATTGAAGCTCTGAGTTCTCTTGACTACTTTCCTCCTGCCTTCCTGCAAGTGCCGACAGTGTTCAAGAGACAGAGGACATTTAAAAACACCCCGGGAATAGTTGCTCCAGTGGGTTGCATTTGATTGTCCTCTTGTTCTCTTATTTCTTTTAATTCTGCTTCTTTTTCACTCCTATGGATATTGCCGACATCTATGAAATTTTACTCTACTAGGTAATAATTCATTTTTAGTAAATATTTATCTTTGCAAACCCAGATCAGGGGTTTGAGAAGGTAAACAAATGTTTTATAATATTCCCCTTAATAAGAGATAGAAGTAATTTAGCAGAAATAAGAGATTTCTAATTAGGTGCTCATGTTTCTTATAATGTTGAGAATACATAAGTAATCATTTTTATACTATATATTGTGTTCCCTTTACAGTGAAGAAGAACTGTTGTACCTGAGTTTCATTGAAGATGTAACTGATGAAATTTTGAAACTTGGTTTATTTTCAAACAGGTGAGATTTTTAAAATTGTGTTATAGTATTTGAGTACATAAAATATTCTCCATATGGTTAATTTTTCAAAGTTATTTCTACCTATTAGTAAATGAAATATTATATTGCTTTTGGGGATCATAGCTTATAATTGATAACAAGTTGTAAAGAATGTTTAATTCATACTCTAAAGCAAATTAACATTACAGGGGAATTATAGGAAAGAATAAATATTTTATTCATTTAAATATTACTACATCGCTCAGTTATAACAGACTAGGAAAATAAAAATTTTTGCTTTTTTTTTTTTTTTTAACCACTTTTTTTTTTTTTTTATTGTTGGGGATTCATTGAGGGTACAAGAAACCATGTTACACTGGTTGCATTTGTAAGGAAAAAAATTTTTGCTTCTTATTTACAAAACCCCATAATCCTATTTTACTTTCTGAAACTATATGAGAATAAAAAGGAACCATTTTTATCACATCTGTTACTAGTATTAGATCTAGTAAAATGAGGACAAATTAAAAACTAGGTTTGCACTTCAACTAAAAAGAAAATTTTGCAAACCCAGATCAGATACTGTGTATTGTAGGGAAACTGTATCTTCTGAATCTAGTTTAAACATTTATGTTTTAAACATAATAACATAAACATAAAATTAAAATTCATTGTCAATATTTGCTTTAATTAAAAATAGTTTCTTAAATAAAATTCACTGGGCAATAGGCTCCACTTTCTTACGTAGCATAGG
Source organism: Arctocebus calabarensis (assembly GCA_963573935.1). NCBI lineage: Eukaryota > Metazoa > Chordata > Mammalia > Primates > Lorisidae > Arctocebus > Arctocebus calabarensis. The sequence continues at coordinate 2,690 of CAUYON010039278.1, read as the reverse complement.
CCCCTATTGTGTGTAGTATATGCTTTTTTTCTGCATAATGTTCCATGTGCAAACATTTCTAATAAATTATTTCTATCTTACACATCAAGTGCTTTTTAAATTAAAGCAAATATTTAATTATTGGTATTAAAATATATACTAGAAAGACCTAAGATTTTTGGTAGTTCTGTTTCCCTCTTCCATTTTAAAAAGTTGGTTAAAAGTGTTTGAATAATAGGTATAGAGTTTTCCAGTCTGCAAGATGAAAAGTTTTGGAGATCTGGGCTCAGTGCCTGTGGCTCAGCGGGCTAAGGCGCCAGCCACGTACACCTGAGCTGGCGGGTTCGAATCCAGCCTAGGCCTGCCAACCAACAATGACGGCTGCAACCCAAACAAAAATAGCCGGGCGTTGTGGCGGTCGCCTGTAGTCCCAGCTACTTGGGAGGCAGAGGCAGGAGACTCGCTTGAGCCCAGGAATTGGAGGTTGCTGTGAGCTGTAATGCCACGACACTCTACCCAGGGCGACAGCTTGAGGCTGTCTCAAAAAAAAAAAAAAAAATAGAAAAGTTTTGGAGATCTGTTTCATAATACAGTGAATACCTCCTTAACTATACACTTGAAAATGTTTAAGAAGTTAAATTTTGGCTCAGCACCTGTGGCTCAACGGATTAAGGCTCCAGCCACGTACACGTGAGCTGGCGGGTTCGAATCCAGCCCAGGCCCGCCAAACAATGAAGACTGCAACCAAAAATGGCCGGGCATTGTGGCAGGCACCTATAGTCCCAGCTACCTGGGAGGCCGAGGCAGGAGACTCGCTTGAGCCCAGGAATTGGAGGTTGCTGTGAGCTGTGATGCTACGGCACTCTATCCAGGGTAACAGCTTGAGGCTGTGTCTCAAAAAAAAGTTAAATTTTGTTATTATTTTTTAATTACTAAATAATTCAGAACTACCAACTCTGAGGTTGACTCATGACTTCACTGATAGTAACAAAACAAATTAGTTCTTTTTCAAGAAAACTTTTGTACACTCATGTGATAGAGAGATGAACATGGTGTTGTAGAAAGAATAAATTTCCAAACAGAACCAATTCTCCTAATAGCGTGTGCCCTTAGAGAAGATAAAATTATCTTAGGGAAGTAGTTTTCTCATATTTAAAATGGTTTTTGACAATATCTTTCTCTCCCAACATTTATCAAGATTAGAGGCAAAATGATTATTATGTGTGTGGCATGTGTGTACCACGTAGTGGTACTTAATAAGTGATAACTTTTAGGTTATTATGTGGATTTATCATTAGCAGGATTTTTTCAAGTATAATTTAGGAAGCACTGTAAAATCTCTATAAGAGGGTTTTCTTTAGGGTTTGGTTTTGGGGGAGTGTGTATGTATGTGAAAGAGAAGATAGGATTGCATATGTGTGAGAGAAAGAGCTTTTGGAGGGATGTGTGAGAAAGGAAAATTTTTTCAAAGAAATAAAAGCAGTATATTTCAGAAACATTGGCATCCATAATGTCACTGGGTGCAAATGCATGGTAGAAGCCATGCTGTCTTCCAAGTTGGAGAACTTGACAGAATGGGGAAGGATTCCCTCTTTAGCTTTAGAGAGAAAAACATTACAACCTTTAGTAGTTTGGCTATTACATAGCTTTTTTATATTTAGTTGATTTTTTGATTTTGAGATATTAACACTTTTATTTATCATTTTTAGGTTTTTAGAACGACTGTTTGAGCGCCATATTAAACAAAATAATCATTTGGAGGAGGTTTGTCTTTCCTTAGAACTTCATTAGAAAAATTCTAACTTAGAAATAATTTTTAAGTTGTTCTGTACCTTCAGAGAATGCATTAAAAGAGAGTGCTTTTTTTCCTCTTGAAGTTTTTTGAGGGAGGCAGAGGGGAAGTAGAGGGGAAAGTAGTAATCCTATGAGATTCATAGCAGTACAGACAAAAGTAATTCAATTTGATTAGCTTAATGAATGTAATTATTCTCCATCTTTTTCTTAACCCTAGGAAAAAATGCGCCACCTGCTGCATGTCCTGAAGGTAGACTTAGGCTGCATGCCCCAGGAAAACTCCGTAAAGCTAAATGAAGTTGAAATTTTGAAGTTACTTGATTTGAAAAAGGCTGAGAATTTGGGAAAAAATGAACTTAAAAATAAGCAAGAAGTAACAATTCAACAAGAACGTCAAGAATACAGAAATGCTTTGGATATGTTACTGTCTGCACCAAAGGATGAGAATGAAACTTGCTCTTCACCAAGTGAATTTTTCATGCCCATCTATAAATCAAAGTATTCAGAAGGGGTTATAATTCAACAAGTGAATGATGAAACAAATCTTGAAACTTCAAATTCAGATGAAAACAATCCAAGTATTTCAGACAGTTTAATAGATCAGGAAACTTCTGTGAATGTCCTTGAAGGTGACAGTGATACTGAAAAGATTGAGACTTCAAATGAATTATGCTGTCTTGACCCACCAGTCTCCCAATCTGTTCAGTTCTCCGGTGTCAAAGGTGACAATAATCATGATGTGGAATTACCAACTCTTAAAATCATGGAAATGAACATTGAGGACTCCCCTGTGGATACTTGATCTTCATTAATAAATACCTCAAGTGGCCAGTAACTCAACATTACTTTTCCTTTTTTTCTTTTATAAAGATTTCTGTATTGGTTTCCTATGTTGCACAATAAATTACCATAAATTT